>CAUYRH010064046.1:0-13493 GCA_963574655.1 Perodicticus potto
AAAAAATTAATGTTCCCCAGTTTGAATTAAAATTTGACCTTGTGAGCGGCGCCTGTGGCTCAAAGGTGTTGGGTGCCGGCCCCAAATGCCAGAGGTGGCGGGTTAAAACCCTGCCCTGGCCAAACCCCCCCCCCCCCCAAAAAAAAAGGTGAACTTGAGCTTACCACATTAGTCATCTTTGTATTACTCTTTTTTCTTTGTGCTTAGATACTAATGTCAGTGAATATGATTTGTCATTGTAGTCTTTCATTTTCTGGTAAATAGGAATCAGTAGGTCCCAGTGGTCCTGAAATGACAGAATTTTTTTGTTGAAGGTAATTTATATTTTTGAGCTCAGTGGAGGTGTGGTAGCTTTTAGTTTGCCAGGTTTAGCATATATTGTAGTTAACATTTTTTTAATGTAGGCAGTTTTATTTCACATAATTGATTTGCCAGGAATATAAAGCATAAAATCATAATCTTGTGAGAAACCTGTGAGATCCTTTTTGCCTTGCTTCTTTTCAGAGAGGTTAGGGATCTAGTCTAAAATCACACCCCCCAACTAGTGGCAGAGTAGGAGTGCGAGGTGAATTTCTTGACCTCCAGTTTTGGGTTCCTTCTCCTATGTCAGACTGCTGCTTAGAAATGTGGACTAGAAAACCTTAAAGGAACTTAGCTTAGTTAGTCACATTACTAGCACCTAATAATGTTCAGTAGGAAAAATTAGAATATTTTTTCCCTCATTCCCTCTGAGTGGGGGGGAAAATATATATATATATGTATGTATGTATGTATGTATGTATGTATGTATGTATGTATGTCTTTTTGCAGTTTTTGGCTGGGGCTGGGTTTGAACCCACCACTTCTGGCATGTGGGGCTGGTGCCCTACTCCTTTGAGCCATAGGCGCTGCCCTGAAAATATATTTTTTAAAAAGCTAACGATTTTCAATGGCATTTAGTACCTTCACAATGTTGAACGATGTTGAACCTTATATAGTTCCAAAACATTTTCGTCACTTGAGGTAAAAATCCCTTACCCATTAAGCAGCTTGAATTTTTTTTTAAGCAATTAGAATAAAAATCTTTACTATCTCAAGTAAAGTCAACTATAGCAAGTTTGTATTAGAGGTTATCCTTAGTGCTTTTCTACCCGTCTCTGATTTGCTAGTGAGAAATAAAGAGAATCCTTTTTATATTATTTAGTAGTGGATATGTTATAGCAGCAACATTAAAGAAGCAAGTGTCAGGCACATATTGATTAATAATGCTGATGGCAGACGTGCATTATACGTATTATCTTTAATCTTCACACTAGTCTGTCAGAATGGTTACTATATCACAGACGAGAACACTAAGCTTGTTCAGTAACTTTAGAATCATTTACCTTATGAATGGTGGATCTGGGATTCAAATCCTCGTCTATTTGGCTGGAGAAGTTGGGTGGTGTTTTGACTAAATCTGAGATTAAAACAGCCAAAAAGCAACAAATGGAAGAAATCATGTCAGTACTGTCTGAGCAGGATAGTTATAAGGGAAGGGGATTTGAGTTTGCTAGTTTTGTTAGTTTTTGTGCATTAGTAGCCACTTTCTCCTGACTAATTCTGATCTGTATGAAGGAGGGTAAAAACAAAATAGGAAATAGCCTTTGGAACTCTTTAATGGATATTATTATAAATAATTAGAAGAAATTGCTACGTAGCTTCTGAGATTTGTTCTTAGAAATTCTCCATTCCTTTTTTTCTTCCTATATATTTTTAGTGACTCTTTATGTGATTTAAATTTTTAAATTGATTTGCTTGCATGGTAAATGAATCTAAACAGTACTGAAATTTTGTTGTTATCCTTTTTTAAGATTCTGTGAAAAAAGTGGTGGTTCATTTTCTGTGAAGAATAACTCAAGTTTTGTGTGTTGAAGGATTTTTTAATTATACTTTTTTTTTTTGTCCCCCTTTTTTTTTTGAGACAGTATTACTCTCTGACCCTGGGTAGAGTGCTGTGGTGTTATAGCTCACAGCAACCTCAAACTCCTGATAGAGTATCTTCTTTAGCTAGCTTAAAAAGAAAAAAAAATATTTTATGTAAAAATGCATGTGGCCAAATGCAATGCTGAGAAGACAATCATCTTGTATCATTTAAAATTTCTTCCCCTGCTTCTGAGTGTCATTCTACAACGCCAGTTGGGTTTCTGCTTTGGGGTATGGTTGGTGGCTTTGTGTTGTCATGGGGAAGAGACATTCCTGTTGCAGCTACCTCCACGTAAGAGAATTCCTGGATAGAGTAAGATTTGCTTTCAATAAATGATGTCACCCCCACCCCCCCAAAAAAAGAGATATTGTTGCCTCAACCTGCTGAGTAGCTGGGACTACAGGTGCCCACTATAACACCCAGCTAGTTTTCCTATTTTTAGTAGAGGTGAGGTCTCTTTCTTGTTCAGGGTAGTCTGGAACTCCTGAGCTCAGGCATTCCATCCACCTTGACCTCCCAGAGTGCTAGGATTACAGGCATGAGCCACCATGCCTGGCCACTTTTGCTCCTATTAAAACACCTTTTTTTGGCTTTTTAAAAAATTGAAAGAACTTTTGTATGCCATTTGTCATTCATTCCTCTGAAATCCCCTGGTAAATTGCCTCTTCTGTGTTTGACCTGAATAATGTGACTTTTCTTCAGTAATAGGCACTGGAGTAATATGCACCAGTATATTGGGTTTGGGTATCATAGAAAATATAGCTTCCTTCCTACTTTGGACAAGAGATTTTTCTGTTTTTGTTTTTGGTTATGTGAGCATAACAAGAATATGTGGCAATAGCAGCTATCTACACGTGTCCTGCATTTTAGTGAATTGATGGTTATCCACAGAGGTATAGATATTTGACAGTGACCTTGTAACTTTTGCTAATATCTAAATAGTAATTACTTCCATAAGTGGATTTCAAACTTTTAAAAACTTTTATTTAAAAAGTTTAAAATGCTCTTGTTACTTGGCTCAAGTATTATATATTGCTTTCTGTTTGACCTAGGGACAAAGTTTCATTATCTCTAGAACCAGCAGAACGTATTATAAAGAGTACAGTCCTTTTCCCCTTCCCTTTTTTTTGAGACAGAGTCTCATTACTCATATCGGTAGAGGGTCGTGGTGTCACAGCTCACAGCAACTTCAAACTCTTAGGCTTAAGTGATTCTCTTGCCTCAGCCTCCCGAGTAGCTGGGACTACGGCTCCTGCCACAATGCCTGGCTATTTTTTTGTTGCAATTGTCATTGTTGTTTAGCAGGCCCGGGCTGGGTTTGAATCTGCCTGCCTTGGTGTATGTGGCTGGCGCCCTAACCACTGAGCTACAGGCTCTGAGCCAACACATTTATTTTCAAATCCTTTTTTTGTCATTTAACTAGCTGTAAGACCTTTTGTTTTTTAAAATGAGTTCTTCTGCAAGAGTAGGATTAGTGGCCATGTCTCTGAAGGGCTGAGCACAGTATCTGACACATAGTAAATTGTGTTGGAATTGTAGCTGTTGTAAGAAGTCTGAATTTTGGTAGCCTGGCCAGTATCAACATAATGTAAATAAATACAGTGAAACCTCATCTGTATACTTTCCTGCAATCAATACATTTTTTTTCTTGGAATTTTTTTGTCTTTTTTTTTGTGTGTGTGTTGACGTGCCATCTGTCAGTTTTTACTATTTCCTGCAGCTTGCTCTTCTTTTCCCAGAAATGCTTGACAAATATCTCCATTGATCATTGTGTAATTTGCTTCAATAGATGGTGCTGTGCAAGCTAATGACGAAACATTTGCTCCCTTACAGCAATCTTTCAATTAGGTATCCTGTGTAGGATGCTTATAGGTACTTTCTTTTTTTTTGAGACAGAGCCTCAAGCTATCACCCTGGATAGAGTGCTATGACATCACAGCTCACAGCAGCCTCCAATTTCTGGGCTCAAGCGAGTCTCTTGCCTCCGCCTCCCAAGTAACTGGGACTACAGGCGCCCGCCACAATGCCTGGCCATTTTTTTTTGGTTGCAGCCATTGTTGTTTGGCGGGCCCAGGCTGGATTCGAACCCGCCAGCTCAGGTGTACGTGGCTGGTGCCTTAGCCCGTTGAGCCACAGACGCGGAGCCATAGGTACTTTCTACTCTTAGAGATGTCAGCTGGCTGAATGCCCAAGCTTATGTTAAAGAAGGAAGCTGTGGTTCTCTGGAATTAAAGAAATACACAATGTCTACTTAATGCTTATCTATTTTATGATGATTGTTAATATTAAAGCATAAAAAGCTGATATCCTAGCTTATTAATTTTACTCATTACTTCCCCATTATTTGTATTGTTTTTCTTATTCTATTCAAGGGGATAAACAAAAGGCATTTTACTCCATAACTGTATAGTTGAGGTTGTAATGAATCATAATCTAAGAATATTAGCTATTGAGGGTACTTTGAAGATCATCTGGACTAACCCTCTTATCTTGTAGATGAGAAAGCTGACTGAGAGAAGTTGTGACTTGCACAAGGACACAGTATGTGAAAGGTTTGATTTCCAGTCCAGTGTTACGAAGGTAATGTTGTGGTGGAGAAAGCACTGGACTTTGGAGTCACTCAGGTCTGATTTTTTTTTGTAGAGACAGAGTCTCACTTTATCACCCTCGGTAGAGTGCCGTGGCGTTATACAGCTCACAGCAACCTCCAACTCCTGGGCTTAGGCGATTCTCTTGCCTCAGCCTCCCGAGTAGCTGGGACTACAGGCGCTCAGGCCTGATTTTGAGTCCTGATTCCACCATTTATTAACTGTGTGACCTCTGGCAAGTAAATCTGAGTCAGTTTCCTGCTCTGTGTTTATTTGTGGGGTCATGAGGATTATGAGATAAAGTAAGTACAGCACAAGGCCTGACATTTGCTATGGGCTCAATAAGTGTTGTCTGTTTTGTTGTTACTGTTTCTCTTGATTACTTAAAACAGGTCATATAGCTAAGTTATTATTCTTTATGAAATGGGAATCAGTGAGCATGGTTGATGTTTTTGCCAAAGCCTTTCCACTGAAAATCTGTTGTTGGTTCATTGGAGGGAGGACTGACTACAGCAAAATGAGTGCAAAACATTTGTCAAGAGCTTAGTGACCACTGCTCTAAATTGTGCAGTGTTGACATGATTCTTTCCTGAGAAACATCTGCATTTCCCAAGTGAAATAAATGGATAGAGAACCTAGCATGGGGAACACCAGAATCAACTTGCATCAAGTTAGTGTTCAAACTTTTTTTTTCCTTTTTTAAACTCAAGACCTTTTCTACTCTTAAAAATTGATGAGGACTTCAATGATCTCTCATTTATGTGAGTTAATATCTATTGATATTTGTTATGTTAGGAATTGTGTTTGATAAAAATTCAAATATTCATTTAAGATGCCAATAACAAATCATTGTATGTTAACACGAGTGATGTGTCTTTAAAAAAATAGTAGGTTTTTTTTTTGTAGAGACAGAGTCTCACTTTATCACCCTTGGTAGAGTGCCATGGCGTCACATAGCTCACAGCAACCTCCCAACTCCTGGGCTTAGGTGATTCTCTTGCCTCAGCCTCCCAAGTAGCTGACTACAGGCGCCAGCCACAAGACCCGGCTATTTTTTTGTTTTGCAGTTCAGCTGAGGCTGGGTTTGAACCCGCCACCTTCGGTACATGGGGCCGGTGCCCTACTCGCTGAGCCATAGGCGCCACCCAAAACATAGTAGTTTTTAAAAAATTCTTGACTCGTGTGTTACTTTTTTTGAATTAATTTATTTATTTGAGACAGTCTCTCACTTTGTCGCCCTTGGTAGAGTGTCTTGATGTGATAGTTCACAGCAACCTCAAACTCTGAGGCTCAAGTGATTCTCTTCCCTCAACCTTCCAAGTAGCTGGGTTTACAGGTACCTGCTACAGCGTCCAGCTATTTTTAGAGATGGGGGTCTCAGTCTTGCTTAGGGTGGTCTCAAACCCATGAGTTCAGGCAATCCACCCACCTCGGCCTCCCAAGTGCTAGGATTATAGGCGTGAGCCACCATCCCAGCTCATGTTATTTATTTTTTTTTTAAGTTTAGAGTATTATGGGTGCACATGTTTTGGTTACACAGTTTGCTTTTGTATAGTTTAGGTCAAATTGTAAGTGGCACACTTTGCTCCGAAAGTGCGCCATGTACCCATAATGTGTGAATTTACTTATCCCCATTTCCCTCCTCCCAATAACTCCTTTCTAAGACAAAAAAAAATTGCTTTTTATTTTTGTAACCCTCATTAATGTTTAACTTAATAGAAGACAGTTGGGTTCTTTTTGTTTTTCTTTTTTTGTTTTGAGACAAAGTCTCACTTTGTTGTCATAGCTCATAGCCATCCTCAAACTCTTGGGCGCAAGCCATCCTCTTGCCTCATCCTCCCAATTAGCTGGGACTACAGGTGCCTGCCACAACGCCTGGCTGTTTTTAGAGACAAGGTCTCACTCTTGCTCAAGCTGGTCTCCAACTCTTGAGCTCAAGCAATCCACCTGCCTCAACTTCCCAGAGTGCTAGGATTATTGGTATGAGCCACTGCACCCAGCCTTGACAGCTAGGTTCTGATAGCTGCTTCTTCAGTCTGTTGTGTTCTGTTCTGGATAAAGTTATGTAAAGAAAATTTGACTTCCTGGAGATATGTAGCTACAAAAGGCAAGAGTATTTTAATGGCCTTTTTAGATAATTGTTGGATATTCTTTGATACTACACCAATACTTGACAAATGGTATTTTCTTAATGGAATCTGAAACCAGATCTGTGAACTTTTTATATTGTTACATTAAAACCCATTGGTGTGTCATGTGTTTTGATGGGATCTATTATCCATACATGATTTTATAACATCATGCATTGGTCATTTGGAAAATACTGGTTGACTGAATTATGTTGATTTTTCAGATGTGACACATTTCATTATATTTTATGTTCACATATTATGTAGTGTCTGGAAAACTCCATACTTAAGAGAGAATGAAAGTAATAAAGGCACATAATGCCTTTTTATTACTTTGAAAATAGTTTTAGCCTTTTAGACCTATGAGAGGGTCTTGAGGATCCCTTGGGGTCGGTCCCTGGACTAAGCTTGGAAAACTGTGAAATTAGACAAATTGGTCAACTAAAGGAGTGACCAGATTTGTAGACTATAGCTTTAGTAATAGATAATATGCAAATTACTATGAATGGACTGTTATACAAGTTTCGATCTTAGAAACCTTCTTATTCCTTGAAATAAAGAGCAGCCTAATTTTGAAATGCAGTGAATTCGAATTGGCCATTATACTTGAGATCTTTTTACCGACAAGGTATTGTATTATATACTGTTATAGATCTTAGTTATGAAAAAAAGTTCCTTCTGTAGTATTTTATAGTCTAACTGGAGGGTAAGACATGTAATCTTGAGAAAAGATGACTAATGCAGTGCTCTGTAACAGGGGTGACATACAAAGAGAGAGGAAGCTATTCTATTTTATGGGAAAGTGTAGTGTTCATTTAGGTAATCACTATATCAGTTAGGTTAGACTGGAGATTTCATAGAGTATAATTAATCTGTGCGTGCAAAATTAAGTTGGAGTTTGTATTTTTATTTTCACATTGTTACCCTATTTTGATAGCTTTGTATAGTTTCTAGTATTTTTATAGGTTCTTATTTTTCTAAAAAAATTACCATGATAAAGGTAAGACTAATATGTTATATTGCTTTTTGATACATAAGAAAATATTAAGTTAAATCTGCCAAGATCCCACAGATATAATATGTTATTTGCACATATTGGAATATGTATATTGTCATTAGAATAGAATAAAAAATATTCTTTGGGGGAAAATGCATTCATGTGCATATACAGAGTAAACAGAGTAATATCTCCAACCAAGACTTTGTAGAAATATTTTAATGATTCTTAAAGTACCTTGTATGTACCTTGTGCTTATGTGTTTCTTTATTGAATTATTATAAAGATTAAAAAAAATTATAATGTGCCTAGCAGTAGAAGGCACTTATGGCAGCAATTGTTGCTATAGCTTTTTCAACTCAGAGTTAGCTCTAATGTATTAGTTAGATAAGATACCCACTTTCTCCATTAATATTTTGGACATTCTGATTTCTCCATTTGTTGAATGTGATAATAATTCAGCTAGTCTGGGCTTTATTTACAGAAAGCACTCATTACTACGTTTAGGCACTGTACTGTGTATTTTACCTACATCTTTAGATCCTTATGACAATTTTACCATGAGGTGGGTGATGTTGTTTCCATTTCATATGCTTGATCTTAGACAAAAGACTGAGAAGTGATATTTTCATAAATGAGAAAACTGAGGACTGGAACAGTTAATTGTTCAGGGTACTTACTAGCTAAGAAGTACAGCTGGGATTTGAATGTATGTCTCTTTGTTTCCAGTGTGTCCTTTGTAACCTTTACATTTGGGCAGTAAATTGAAGGAAATATTTTTGGTTCATAGTGGAATTTTTGCTGTTTTTCAAAGCATAGCTTTTTTTGGGGAGAGGGTTGGTTGGTGCCTATTCTCACCTTTTGAATGTATTGTTTGGTATTTGGATTCCAGAGCTGATTTTTTTTTGTTACTGATGCTCTTAATTACTTAATAGCTTGATGAAATTATAGTAAAATAGTAACGAATTACAGTTTTCCTATTTTTTCCCAAGGTCAAGGGGACATTTTATTGTGTTGGTGAGGAACAGTTTGTTAGGCTTTTATAGGTTGTTTAAGGCCAAGAATTGACTTACCTTATTAATAACATTAATATTTACTTGAATGATATTATATGATTATAGTCACTTTTGAAAGAGTATTGTGGTTTACAAAGCTTGTTTGAGGGAAAAAAATTCATTTGTACTGGCAGTCAGCCAGTATTTTATAAGCTACAATTTTCCTTTGAATAGCTGATGGTTTGGAGCTCTATATAATTTGTGGTTCTCCTGAACTTGTAAAAAGATTACACATATTTAAAAATGACCTTATCACTTTAATGTTTTTTTTTTTTCTTTTTTTTCTTTTTGTAGAGACAGAGTCTCACTTTATCGCCCTCTGTAGAGTTCCGCGGTGTCACACAGCTCACAGCAACCTCCAACTCCTGGGCTTAAGTGATTTCTCTTGCCTCAGCCTCCCGAGTAGCTGGGACTACAGGCGCCCGCCACAATGCCCGGCTATTTTTTTGTTTTGCAGGTCGGCCTAGGCCGGGTTTGGTATATAGGGCCGGTGCCCTACTTGCTGAGCCACAGGCCCCGCCCTCACTTTAATACTTTAAGAAACATGCAACTGTCAGATTGTTATAATATTGTTGTTTTACTTTATTTTCCTGAGCTGAGAATCTAAGTTAATAGTCTGTGTAGTATAATTGGAATCCTTCTCCCCCACCCCTTCCAAAACAAACCTAAAAACCCTTCCAAACAAACCTAAAAACCAAAAACTACTTTAGTAATTGTAACAGGCACAGTGAAAGACTAAAGGAAATGTGAGTGTCTTTTTATCATTCTGCCAAAATCCTTGCAGTATACTATTCCATTACTTAGTCACTGCTTTCCCAGTGTGTTGAATTATGTGATATATGAGTTTGTGTGTGTGTAGTTCTTGTATGACATTTAATTTTATATCAGTTTTTTTGTGATGCTTCCACTTGCAGGTGGAAAAGAATGCTTTGTTTGAAATGCTTTGTGTTTTGTATCTTCTCATAGTTCATGTGGATGTAGTTAAAACTGAAAGTCAAAGATTATTTTAAATTCTTCCTTTTGATTTTTTTTTTTTTTATTATTTCAGGTTAATTTTAGTTTATAAAGAATGAGGTTACAATGTTCGCATTTGTTGTTAGAGACCCTCTTATAATTGTGTCCTGTCCCCCAGAGGTGTGCTGTACATCCTAACATTGTGCGTGTTAAGTGGGAGCACTCCTATCCCCCTCCTTCCTTCCCTCTCCCTCCTTCTGTGTTCTCCCACCCCCCACCTTGAATTGATTTGAGTTTTTCTTTTACATGGGTGTGTGTTAGATAATATACTGGCTTCATATTAATATTGAGTACTCTAGATTCTTGTTTCTCCATTCTTGTGATACTTTACTGAGAAGAATGTGTTTGAACTCCATCTAGGTTAATACAAAACGATGTAAGGTCTCCATCTTTTTAATGGCTGAATAGTATTCCATGGTATACATATACCACAGTTTGTTAATACATTCCTGGGTTGGTGGACATTTAGGTTGTTTGTTTATTTTGGCGATTGTAAATTGAGCTGCGATAAACAATCTAGTGCATATGTCCTTATGAGAAAATTATTATTTTTTTCTTGTGGATGATGCCAAATGGGATTGCGGGGTCAAATGAGAGATCTAATTTGAGTTCTTTGCATAATTTCTTACAAAGAGGTTGTGTTAGTTTGCAGTCCCACCAATAGTGTAAAAGTGTTATCTTCTTTCCACATCCACTCCAGCATCTGTAGCTTTCAGACTTTGTGATGTGGGCTCTTCTCACTGAGGGTAGGTGATATCTCAGGGTGGTTTTGATTTGCATTTCTCTGATGATTAGGGATGCTGAGCATTTTTTCATTTGTTTGTTAGCTATTTGTCTGTCTTCCTCAGAGAAGGTTCTGTTCATATCTCTTGCCCAGTGGTAGATGGGATTGTTTGTACTTTTTTTGTTGATTTGAGTTCTCTGTAGATTCTAGTTATCAACCCTTTGTCACATTCATACCATGCAAATGTATGAATCTGAAGGTTGTCTTTTTGCGGTACTTACGTCCTTAGCTGTGCAGAAACTTTAAGCCCCATTTTTGTAGTGGTTCTCAACCTTCCTAATGCCGCAATGTATTTTCATTGTTAAAAAGGGGTCCTGATCCACAGGTTGAGAATCACTGCATTTCTGTATTATTTTTGTTGTTGCAGGTGCTGCTGAAGTCTTTGTCATAAAATCTTTCCCTAGTCTGAGATAATCAAGAGTTTTTCCCATATTCTTTTTAGATTTTTATTGTTTCATGTCTTAGATTTAAATCTTTTCTACATCTTGAGTTAGTTTTTGTTAGTGGTGAAAAGTGTGAGTCCAGTTTCCATCTTTTACATGTGGTTATCCAGTTCTCCGAGCACCATTTGTTGAATAGTAATTCTTTTTTCCACTATATGCTTTTGTTTGGTTTATCAAAGATCAGGTGGCAAGTAGAGACAGGTTTCATCTCCTGGTTTTCTATTCTGTTCCATATGTCTATTTTTCTATTTTCGTGCCAGTACCATGCTGTTTTGATAACTGTAGACTTGTAATATAACCTGAAGTCTGGTACAGTGATGCTTCCTTTGTTTTTATTACTCAGAATAGCCTTGGCTATATGGAGTTTTTTCTGGTTCCATAGAAGACGAGGTACTAAGAAAACTTTTTTCCAGTTCTTCAAAGTATGATGTTGGTATTTTAGTGGGGATTGCGTTTAATTTGTAGATTGCTTTGGCTAGAATAGACATTTTGGCAATGTTGATTCTTCCCAGCCAAGAGCATGATATGTTCTTCCATTTGTTAATGTCTTCTGCTATTTCTTTTCTTAGGGTTTCATAATTCTCTTTGTAAAGATCCTTCACCTCTTTTGTTAGGTATATATACCTAAGTATTTCATTTTCATTGAAGCTACTGTGAAGGGAATTGTGTCCTTGATTAGCTTGGCTGTTACTGGCATATACAAAGCCTACTGATTTGTGGACATTGATTTTATACCCTGAGATGTTACCACCAACCCAGGAATGGATTAAAGAGCTGTGGTGTATGTATACCATGGAATACGATTCAGCCATTAAAAAAGGTAGAGACTTTATATCTTTCATATTAACCTGGATGGAGGTGGAACACATTTTTTTTAGTAAAGCATCACAAGAATGGAGAAGCAAGAATCCAGTGTACTCAGTTCTTGAGTGAAGGCAGTAGATGAGCTAATATAAGGGGTGCGATAGGGGAATGAGGGAATGGAAGAGAAGAGGAGGGAGGGGGATGGGGAATCATGATGTATGACACACCTCTTGGAGGCAGGACACAATTATAGGAGGCACTTTATTTAACAAATGCATTCCGTGACCTAATTTTTTGTACCCTCAGTGAATCCCAAACAATAAAAAAAGAAAAAGAAGAAAAGTTTCTGTTTATCAGTGGAATAATTTTTGTGGTTAAGATTTTAGCAAATTATTAATACCTATATCTTTAAAAACTGATAATCTTGGCATGTTAATAAGGGTTTGCTTAGCTCTAAAGGATACTGATTATCTTTCTTGATCAAATGCTGGAATAACCTGAAAGTTAAAAAATACAGATGCTTGAGTTGTGACTTGAGGGATTCTACTTTAATTGCTCTGGGATGTTGCCTAAGCATCTGGATTTTTAGAAGTAATTCCAGTGTGCATCTCAAGGTAAAAATGGCTTTGGAAAATTTGTTAGCCCACCCAAGGGGAAATATTTGATTTTAGAGAATATATCTTTACCTTTGGAGTTTATAAAATTTTGTTTTGTGGTAATTATAGATTCTCATGCTGTTGTAAGGAATAATATATTTATTAATAATCCATATCTGTAATTCTTTTTTTTTTTGAGACAGAGTCTCAGTATGTTGCCCTCAGTAGCAGTATGTTGCCTTCAGTAGAGTACCATGGCATCACAGCTCACAGCAACCTCAAACTCTTGGACTTAAGCTATTCTCTTGCCTCAGCCTCCCGAGTAGCTGGGACTACAGATGCCTGCCACAACGCCCGGCTGTTTTTTTTGTTGCAATTGTTATTGTTGTTTAGCAGTCCCGGGCTGGGCTCAGACCTGCCAGCCTTGGTGTATGTGGCCAGTGTCCTACTCAACTTAGCTACGGGTGCTGAGCCCATACCTGTAATTCTTTAATTTCAAGAATGTTACATAAATGAAATCATATCAAATATAAATTTTTTTTTTTTTTTTTTTTTTTTTTTTTGCAGTTTTTGGCCGGGGCTGGGTTTGAACCCGCCACCTCCAGCATATGGGGCTGGCGCCCTACTCCTTGAGCCACAGGCGCCGCCCCTCAAATATAAATTTTTAAGATGGCTTCTTCACTAAGTATATAATTCCCTTAAGAACCCACATTGTTGCTCGTAGCAAGGTTTGTTCCATCCTCTAGCTTAGTAGTAAGTATTCCATGGTATGTAGGTAGTACCACAGTTTGTTTAATCATTCACCTGTTAAAGTTCATTTTTTTTTTTTTGGTTTGGGCTGTTACTAATAAAGCTGCTGTGAACATTTGTGGACCTGCTTTTGTTTTTGTTTTTTTGTTTTTTGTTTTTTTTTTTTAAGTCTTAAATATATGTATTTTATTATTCTTCATTACATTATTTCCCCCCCCCCACCCCTCCATGGTAAGACAGAATTGATTTACAGAAAAGAGTACAGAAAACACCAAAGCTCCTGGTAGAGGGAGAGATTTCAAGTGGGGAGAGAGAAGCTCTCTCTGTTCCTCTCCCGGTCTTTCCCCGTCTCCTCCTCTAGGCCTCTAGCCTCAGGGTATATATAGGT
>CAUYRH010064051.1:0-46849 GCA_963574655.1 Perodicticus potto
TGCCTGTAGTCCCAGCTATTTGGGAGGTGGAGGTGGGAGACTCGCTTAAGCCCTGGAATTGAAAGTTGCTGTGAGCTGTGATGCCACAGCACTCTACCCAGGGTGACAGCTTGAGGCTCTGTCTCAAAAAAAAAAAAAAAATTTCACCACCATCAAATGCAGATTCCAACACACGTCTATTTATCTGCTCCTTATCTTTATTTTTCTTTCCCACTCTCCATCATCACCCCCTGGGGAGGGGGAGGAAAAGGAAAAAATGTCCATACAGAAGGACACGGTTTTATTACAGTAAAGTGAATGCATGGCCATCCATAAATGGAGTGTGGAAAACGGGGCTGCTTCACATTTGGTTCCTTATACATTTTATTGCATAAGAGATCTTTGGTTGTTTAATTTTTCAGTTCCAAGCACAGGTTTTAGCCAGCCCAGCCCCCTGGACTTTCAGTTCAAGGTTGCCTTGGCCTTTCTTTGTTCACAGGCCACCAGAGGTAAGCAGGCCTGGCAGCTAACACAGCTGACAGCCAGGAGCACGTGGAGAGGCTGGAGCAGTGTGCACGGTCAAGGTCTGCGGGGCCAGGGCCTGCAGGACAAAAGTCTGCCTGTTCAGGGGCTACATGGCCCAGGCTTGCACGGCCAAGTTCTGTCTGGCCAAGGTCTATGTAAACAGAGTCTGTGTGACATGGCCATTGCCACCCCCTTAACCAGTCTGAGGCCTCCTGACCCAGAAGAGAGATCTGCTGCTCAGGCAAACAAAGGTACAAGGCAGCAGGAATGGGGACCATGCTGGGTAGATGTTGGGCTTCATCTGAGCACTCCCAGGAAGTAATGACCACCAGAA
This sequence comes from Perodicticus potto, assembly GCA_963574655.1. Classification (NCBI taxonomy): domain Eukaryota; kingdom Metazoa; phylum Chordata; class Mammalia; order Primates; family Lorisidae; genus Perodicticus; species Perodicticus potto. The sequence continues at coordinate 839 of CAUYRH010064051.1, forward strand.
GGACTCCCAGCACCCCCTTTTCTTTAAGCAAGAAACCTTCCTAGGTGCCCCTAATGAGGAGGCAGTTTCCTTCACCCCAGCCCTGTGGTCCATTCCACCTTGAGCGTCCACTTCCTGCTTTTCCCTCTACCCCTGGCAGCTTTCCAGTGGACAGGGAGGACCCTGACCAGCGAGGAGCTGTGTGCGCAGTGGCCCAGGGCGGCAATGTGCCTCTCTGGGTGACAACAGAATGTTGTTTTCCTTACCTTCCCTGACCTTAGAGTGCAGGGGGCTCCAGCCACATTGCTCAGGCAGGGGAAGGACCCGAGGCCTGCTGGACTCCCAGGCAGGGGCGAGACATGCTCCGAAACACGGAGAAAGGAACTGTCAGCCTTCATTATTAATACCTAGCGTTAATATTTAATGTCAGAAAACTGCAGCTCCCTCTCGGCACCGTCATCAGACCTTCCCGGGTCACACCAACCAGAACTCTTCCAACTCAGCATCCCCCATAGTTCCATGCCAAGACCAGCAAAGCAGTTTGGATTTACTTGAAATACTAGGTGCAAAATGAATTCTAAACACAGAAAATTCAAATTAAATAAGACTGAAATTATTTTATTGCTTTCGCAATCAGCCCTATTCTTTAAACGTCTCTAATACTCTGCTTTCAAGTGCCAGAAAATTTAGAAATGGGGCAAGGCGTAAGTGCAACTCTCAATAGAGGAAGGTTTTTATCCTGCTGAGTATTTTGTGTGTTGTTTTGTGTGTTAATCAGCGGCGGCAGCAGTATGGTGTGGAGGCAACCAACAAAACCCAAAGCATCTGATGGACATCCCAAGATGGATTCGAGATATTAAAACAACAGTAATATCTACCACTTAAGCAATCAACTAATTTTTTTTTTTTTTGAGACAGAGCCTCAAGTTGTCACCCTGAATAGAGTGCTATGGCATCACAGCTCACAGCAACCTCCAATTCCTGGGCTTATGGGAGTCTCCTGCCTCCGCCTCCCAAGTAGCTGGGACTACAGGCGCCCGCCACAACGCCCGGCCATTTTTTTTTTTTTTGGTTGCAGCCGTCATTGTTGTTTGGCGGGCCCAGGTTGGACTGAAACCCGCCAGCTCAGGTGTACCTGGCTGGTGCCTTGGCCACTTGAGCCACAGGCTCGGAGGCAAGCAATCAGCTAATTCTTACCTATCAAAACCAACTTGTTTCTCAACCTGGGCGCTATTAGCATTTGGGGAGGGACGCTCCTTCATTACACATTCCTCCCAACTAACCCCAGAACGTCCCGGACATTGTGACCATTAAAACACAAGGCCCCCTGTAGTCCCAGCTACTTGGGAGGCAGAGGCAGGAGACTCGCTTGAGCCCAGGAATTGGAGGTTGCTGTGAGCTGTGATGCTATAGCACCCTATCCAGGGTGATAGCTTGAGGCTCTGTCTCAAAAAAAATAAAAATAAAAATAAAACACAAGGCCCCATTTCCAAATGCCCCTGGGTGGTGGGCAGTGCAGCCCGGAGTGGGAATCCCTGATCTGGGCGCACTGGGCTACCAGGGTGGAGTCTTTGGCAGACACAGGGGTAGGTGTAAAGAAAAACTGGAGAATAACCAAAACACAACACAAGACCAGCAGATCTAGGTCATCCTCAAGCTGAGGTGCTTGGGAAGGTGGCAGGGTCTGAGGCTTGCCTCCAAAAAGTGAGTGAAGTGGTATTCTACCCCCACCCTACCCATCCCCCATCTCTACCCCACCCCAACCCCAGGGCAGCAGCCTCCTCCCCGCTCAGCTCAGAGTAGGCTGCCACCTTCATTTGCAGTGGGGAGTAGCCACTGCTTGCAAAGCTTTCATCTTTATGACTTCAAAGAACAGCCCCCCCAAAAGGCCCAGGGCTCAATTTTCCAGGATCCAGGAAACCGGATGACTCACCTGTGCTGGCCCAGCCTGAAGTCCCAGGTTGTGTCTTTCCTCTGACTTGAACCACACCTACCAGGCCTCACCTTGCTACCAGCTCATGACAGGCATTCTTAAAAGGGCCTGTTACCGGAGCTGGGTCCCTGACTTGCTTGGGAAGGTCATTTAGAAGAATATAAATAGATAATGATTTAATTTCAAGGGAATTCTTCTCCCTATAAAGTTTTTTTATAGTATTTTATTGAGAAATAATTTACATGCAGTAAAATGCAGAAATCTTAAGCGTTGATGAATTTTCACACACATACACACTCATGTGCCTTATAAAATTTTAAAGAGCATAAAAAGAAATTTTGATTAAAACACAGAGACTAGCTGGAGTAGCTAAAAATAATGTTTTGATGATAACAACAAATGTTGGCGAGGAGGCAGAGCAACTGGAATGCGTATACATTTCTTACAGGAGTGTAAAATGCTATAGCCACTAGGGGAAACAGTTTAACAGTTTCTTATCAGGTTAAACATCTATCCTATGACCTAGCCCTTCCACTTCCAGTATTTACCCAAGAGAAAAGAAAGTATGTGTACACAAACATGGTACACAAATGTTCATAGAAGTTTTATTTGTAATAGCCCAAAACTGGAAACAACCCAAATATCCACCAACAGATGAATAAATAAATTGCAGAGTATCTGTACAGTAGAATGCGTCTCAGCAACAAAAGGGACAGAGTACTAATGTGTGCAACGTGGATGAATCATAAAGTCATTCAGTGAAAGAAGCCAGAGAGTATATACCACATGATTCTGTTTACAGAAAGTGCTAGAAAAAGCAAACTATTCTATAGTGACAGTCATCAGTGATTGCTTGAAGATAGGAGACAAGGAGGGGCAGCAGGGGGAATCACAGGAGGCAAAAGGAAACTTTGGGGGTAATGGATATGTTCATTACTTTTGATATGGCTTCACGAGTGTATGTAACATGTATGTCAAAACTTATCAAATTATATGGTTTAAATATGTGTAGTCTGTTGATATCTAGTGTGTCTTGAAAAAGCTATATTTTTTTTTGAAGTAATGTGTGTTAGCCAGGTATGCTGGCACACCTTTGGCCTCAACAACTCAAGAAGCTGAGGTGGGAGGATCGCTGGAGACCAGGAGTTTGAGACCAGCCTGGGCAACATAGCCAGACCCCTTCTCAAAGAAAAAGAAAAAAGATCTATGTATTTTACTACATGAAAAGTATGACTCAATTTTTCTTTCAAGTTTTGGAATTCTCCACCACCATCCCCTCAAAAAAAAAGAAAAAAAACCCAAACACATACAAAAAATACAAGTTCCAGAATTCCACATATCATCCTGTCTTTAGAATCAAGAAAAAGAAATCCTACTTTAAGCCTGAGGCAGTGACATAAGTGTGGCCACCACACTGCAGTAGCAGCAGGAAGGCAAGTCTACACAGCTGAGCCCAGACCCGCCTTCCTGCGATGTGGCCCCAGCTCCCCCTTACATGACAGGCTAAAGAGCATGTTAAAACCAGGCAATTATTCCCAGGGTTAACCGAGTATAATGCACGTGTTTCCACCTTTTCTTCTCTCTGCTTCTTCCTGTTCCTCTTCCCTTCTCGGGTGACTATTCATGGCAGGAACTCCAAAATAGCAACCAAAATACTGCACCGTGACAGCTTCATCTCTTAATTACAGTAAACATTTACATAATGCTCAGGCCCAGCCAGTGCAGAAAGATTCGTTAATGCAGAAACATGCCCTTTAACCATCCTGTTTTATTACACAAACCCCCCCGGGACCTGAGCAGCCCAAGATTTGCAAAAGATGATGGAGAAATTGGCTGAGATATTAAGTCCCTTTCCAGGTGCAATTAAAAGTGGGACTGAGAGCCTCCTGTTCTCACAGATCTATAGTATTTTTTTTTTCATGCTGAATTCACACTATAAGGATTCCAAATAGCTGTTGTGGTCACCCAGCAGATTTCTAACATTTGCTGGTGATGAGGATTTGTTTTGATTCTCATCTTCACCTCTCCATTTCTGAATTGACAACCCTGCAGGTTTTGCTATGCAGTCTAATATTTCCATGGCCACCCAAGCACAGGGCCTTGGAAATTAGCCTGAGAGATAGAGATCCCCATGAACGTTACAAACATTCTCTTTGCTTCGAGCCTTCGATTCTTTAACACAGACCCTCTCTGGAGGGACCGACTTTAATCACATTTCCTGGAGCAACACCAGCTAGCCCGCAGAGGGGCAGCCCAGACCAGGCTTAGAATGGTGGACTCCTCGCTTTCAGGGGGATCTGGAGAGTGTACAAGGAAGGTCGGTAAAGGAAGAAGAGGAAAGATAGTAGCTTTGGGAAAAGTCAAATATGGGTGATCTCCTAGTCTCCCCTGCCCCCTTCCCGCTCCCAGCCTTTTCCTGTTGTGTGGCCTTTCAAAAGTGACCTGTCCTTTCTGTGCCTTGATTATCTCATCTATAAAGCAGTGATAATGGTACCCACTTTTCCAGGATGTTGTGCGGCTCTAGTGAGGTAGCTGTGTACAGAGCCTACAGCCAGGCCTGGGGGATCAGCAGTATGCTGTGCCTGGTGGTTGCTCAGGGGTACCAGTATTATTTTCTTACTATCACTAGCATTATTGCCATCCTTCTCAAATCTTAGCAGCAAAAAGGCTCCCTCATGTCACCTTCTTAGCAATGAAATGACACTCATGTGCTCCTGCATCCCCTTTGAGAAACCTTTGTGACCTACGAGATGGGGCCTACACCAAATCAACTTGTCAAGGCCACCTCCAGAGTCCCCATCCTGGTGACAAGAAAGGCATCTAGGCCGAGGCTGCTCTGAGCAGTGCGCAGCTGGAGGTGGGAATGGCTACCCGGTGGGAGAGCAGCCTCATCTATAGGAGGGGGGGAAAGGAGATGAGAAGGCTGAGGACAAGGTCAACCAGGAACGTAGGAAGAAGTTTAAGACCCCAGAAAAGCAAACGTGGCAGGGTGAGCAGCAAGACCCAAGGCCAATCCTAGGAAGAGGCAGGGGATCTGTAATTTATTTCACTGATGTTTATAAAGCACTTTGGCTATGCCAGGCACTATTTTAGCACTGTGCAAATATTAACTCACTTAATCCTCATAACTCTTTGAGACAGATACTGGTATTATCCCCATTTTACAGATGAGACAACTGAGGCTCAGAGAGGTTCATTAACTTGTCCACGGTCACAGAGCTAGGAAGTGGCAGAGTTGGAATCTGAATCCAAGGAGTGTCGCTGGATTCAAATCCCAAGCCCACACTCTTAACTATTCCAAATCACAAGGTAGAGACCCAGTCAGCCTTGAGCTAGGACTTGAAGGGTTGGACAGGATGGGCGAGGGAGGGGAGGGAAGCAAAGGGCTCTGCAGGTGGAGGAAGAATGTGAACAAAGACTGAAGGCAGAAATGAGGCCCATGGCCAGGAAGAAAAGAGCTGAGATGGAAACATGTCTGTGTCATTGGGTGGGGGATGGAGAAAAAATGCTGTGAATACTTTTGACTACAAGTTACAGAAAACTGGCATTCGAACTGGCTTAAACCAGTGGCTTTAGAACTCTTTGATCATGGCCCACAGTAAGGAACACAGTTTCAGCTTGGTTCTGTACACACGTCCACGCCACTAAACAAGTTTCACAAAGCTCTGCTGCGTGTGACGCACTCCGATATTTTCCATTGTGTTCTTCCGCATGCTAGCTCTATTTTTTCATTGATGGTTGTGACCCACGTAATTGATTTCACGGCCCGCTAGTGCATTCTGATCCACAGCTGGAAAAATACTGGCTTACATACTGAGGAAGCTGATGATGTCAGTACCAAGGAGTGCAGTGGTGGGCTGGCTCCAAGTAGCGGACATTCAGCAGCTCAATGATGTCCACAAGGACCTGGATGTCCCCATCTGCCCTCTCAGCTGGCCTCCTGTCAGCATCGTGCTAAGATCAGTTTCTCTTAGCACAGTTGTGAGGTGTTCACAGCCACCCCAGAGGATACAGCTAGGCAGACACAAGTTCACAAGAAGAAAGGGCAGCCTAGACTCTGAGCGTCTTTCTTCAGAGCAAGTCAATATTTCCCAGATGCTCTCAGTAAACCTCCCCTCATTGGTCAGGACTGAGCCACAAGTCCATTCCCGACCCAATCCCTGGCAAGAGAAATAGACTGACCACCCAGTGGGGTGATAGGAGTCAAGGAGTCAGGCGCCATACCCTCTGCAAGCCCTTATTATGGATGCCAGCCAAGGAATGCAACTCACAGGATTTTCAGCAGAGGTGACAACGTTAAACGTGGCAACAGACAGGGATGTCCAATGGCTGCTCAGTGATAATGCTGGACTGTGAGGCTGAAAGACATTCTGGGTATTCACCAACATGAAGAAGGGGCGTGAACCAGGAATGGGTGGAGACCAACTTCCCCCAGGGCCACCCTGACCGATACGTGGAGGCTGGCTCTTGGAGGGCAATCTGGAGATCTAAGGACAGTATGCATGTTGGTACTCAGTCCCAATCTAGGAAAGGCCTGCAGGGACATCCAGCTGAGGCAAGGGAGCCAGGTGTCAGTATGTGGGCAATTGAGAGCAGAGAGCTATCCAGAGGGTCCAGGCCTAGAAAAGAAGGGTAGTAAGAACCAGGTTGAGTTTGAAATGTGGCTCAATCTGCAAGAAGGAATGTGAAAGATGTCTCAGTCTATTTGTGCTGGTATGACAGAACCTGAGCCTGGGAAATTTATAAAGAACAGAAATTTATTTCTCATAGTTCTAGAGACTGAGAGGTCCAAGGTCAAGGCTACAGCATCTGATCAGGGCTTTCTTATCACATCCTCACATGGGGGGAAGGCAGAGGAGGCAAGAGAGGGATGAATTCTGTGTCCTTACATGGCAAAAGAGCAGAAAACAGAGGAACCCACTCCTGCAAGCCCTTTTTTTAGCAACATTAATCCATCCTCATGATCTCATCACCTCTCATTAGGGCCCCACCTCCCAATACTGCCACCCTGGTGATTAAGTTTTACCATAAGTTCTGGAGGCAACAAAAACATTCAAACCACAGAAGCAGGTTTGGGGGAGAGGGTTCCTCCAGAGAGATACTTGAAGATATCCAGTGCAAATAGTTCATATACGTTTCAGTTATCTATTTCAGGGCAAGAAATCACCTCAGTAGTCGGGGCCTTCAAATAAACAACCATGTATTTGCTCACAGTTCTACAGTCTGAGCATCAGCTAAAGCAGCTTGACTGGGGCTGGAAGACCTACTTCCTAAAGAGGCCTCAAGTTGGTGCAGGCTGTTGCCTGGCAGCTCAGCTAGGGCCTCCGTTCTCCTGTATGTTGGTGTCTCCATGCAGTTGCTTGGACTTCCTCACAGCACAGTGACTGGGTTCCAAGAGAGACGAAGCAGAAGTGCCACGCCTCTTAAGTGCTACACCCAGAACCAGCACAGGCATCATGTCGCCATATGCCTGAGTCAAAACAGTCCCAGGCCCAGCCCAGATTCAAAGGAGTAGAGAAGGACACCCTGTTAGTTTCCCAAGCTGCTGTAGCAAAATGCCACGGACTAGCTTCAAATAATAGAAATGAGGCCTGGAGCGGTGGCTCACCCCTGTAATCCTAGCATTCTGGGAGGCAGAAGCGAGTGGATTGCCTGAGCTGACAGTTCGAGACCAGCCTGAGCCAGAGCGCAACCTCATCTCCAAAAATAGCCGCTCATTGCAGCAGGCACCTGTAGCCCCAGCTACTTGGGAGGCTGAGGCAAGAGAATCACTTGAGCCCAAGAGTTTGAGGTTGCTGTGAGCTATGACGCTACAGCACTCTATGGAGGGCGAGAAAGTGAGACTCTATCTCAAAAAAAAACAAAACATAGAAATGTAGTTCTGGAGTCCAGAAGTCTGAAAATCAAGAGGTCAGCAGGGTTGGTTCCTTCATGGGGGATCAGAGGAAGAATCTGTCCCAGGTTTCTCTTCCTGGCTTCTGCTAGTTGCCAAGAGTCCCTGGTGTTCCATCACCCGGTCTCTATCTCTGCCTCTGCAGACACTGGCCTATCTTCGTGTCAGTCTCTGTATCTTTTTTTTTTTTTTTGGCCGGGGCTGGGTTTGAACCCACCACCTCCGGCATACGGGGACGGCGCCCTACTCCTTTGAGCCACAGGCGCCGCCCCAGTCTCTGTATCTTTACATGGCCTTCTCCTCTGTGTGTTTGTGTGTCTCTGTGTCCAAATTTCCTCTTCTAGGAAGGGCACCCATCATTAGATTTAGGGTTCCCCCTCATCCAGTATGACCTCATTTAACTTGATTACATGTGCAAAAGACTGTATCTCCAAACCAGATCACATCAGCCGGTAGTGGGGGCTAAGACCTCAACATATCTTTTTAGGGGACACAGTTCAATCCATAACATCCTACCTCTTGGTAGAGAGAAACGACAAAGAATTTGCAGCCATCGTTATTCCACTGCAATCTGAGAAGGACCCCAGGAAAGGAAGTGAGCTGGGGAAGGGAAGGAAGCCAATGATGCTTGTATAATCGAGGCAGCTGTTACTGTGGGCAACTGGGACTCAGTCTTACTGGCGTTCTCTGGGAGACAGAGTAGAACACACCTCAGTTTCCCCAGCCAAGGGAAGAGGCAGCTGGAGTGTTTATCCGCTGATCCCCTTGCCCTGACCGCACTTCTGGCCTGGCTTGCGTGCAGCCAGAAAACTCCCTGGGGCAGAGTCATGGGTGTTTGCAGTAAGCTGTCTTCTGAGGCAGAGGCCAGGCCACAGGCAAGAGGGTGGAGCACCAAGTGTCTGCTACAAAGGGCAGGTCAAAGCAAGCCACAGGCAGGAGCAGAGATGCCCCATGGCAAAATTCCAATCCCACAGATTTAACCACTAATAGCAGGTTGGGGGTGCAGAGGACTATATCATTGAACCCTATGGGCCACCCCACAACCATTTGAATCAGACCTGGGGAACCAGGGCAGCCAGACTCTGGGCTGAACCTCTGGGGAACAGCCTTCCAGCCTAGGAGGACAGAAGGGGCAGTGGGAAGGTGTGCCCACCCCAAGCACATCTGTGACCACAACGGCAAAAGTGTAGCAAGCGTCAGATCTAAGCGCTGGGCCTCAGTGGTCACCCCAACAGTTTTCCTGCCTTCTAAATAGCTGCTCTTCTGACCCAGGTCTCAGAAAAAGGGGAAGGGGAGAGGGGATGAGGAAGCAGGCAGAATGTTTTTCTGCTCTCTGCTTGTCATCCCCCCCCATTCACCCCACAAACCCTCCCAGGCTCTCATGACCTGCAAAGCTGCCTGCAGAAAGCACAGCCATGAGTTTCTCATGAATGATTTTAAATGATTCTTGCTCTGTCCACGGGGGGGAAATCACGTATTGAAAATCCAGCAAAAGCCTGGCCAACTGGGGGCCACTCTGACAGCATGACCACTGGCATTCAAACCGGAAGGGGTCCTGAGAGAGAAATAGGCTCCTCAAGTCAAGGCAGGCATAAGCCTGAGGCCATACCCTCAGAAAATCAGGCCACTGTGCCCCCACTCGGTGCCTCACATGCATGGTCTCATTTTCTCCTTCCAACCCATCATTCGCCCGCTCAATTATTCATTATGCAACGAATAATCACTGAGCACTTGTTATATGTCACTCGCTGTTCTAGGCCCTGGGAAACTGTAGTGAACAAATAGATTTTTTTTTTTTTTAATTCCTACAACCACAGAGCTTACATTTTTGTAGGGGAGAAAGGTAGCAAACTAATAAATAAGTCAAACACAGTAGTTTGTTTTATAGGTAAGTGGGAAGGTGAAAAGGAGATAAAAAATACAGGGGTGGGAGGTTTGGGGAAAGGTTAGAGGTTTCAAAAAAGGAACCAGGGACTTACTCACTGAGAAGTTGACACTTCAACAAAGACCTTTGAGGGGGTTTAAGAGGGAGACCTATGGACAATGGAGAAAGAGTAGGCCAGGGAACAGCATAACAGCAAAGGGAACAGCCAGTGCAAAGGCCCTGAGGGAGGAGTGTGCCCAGCGTATTCCAGGAACTTCAAAGAAGCCAATGTGGCTGAAGCGGAAGAGGGGAAGTAACTGGCCAAGAGTTCAGAGCAGGAACAGGGCAGGCACCAGATCAAGCCCCGCCTTCTTAATGCCCTTGACTTTCACTCAGAAAATACAGGAAGTCTCTGGAGAAATCTGCGCTGAAAGGGATAGAATCTGATTCGGGTTTTAGGGGGTCCCTCTGGCTATTGTTTCTAGAACATACTGTAGAGGGGTGTGCGCGGGAAAGGGAGTATACCAGTGAGTCAGTAGTTCTCCACATCCAGGTCCTGAGAACCAGTAATGCAGTAGTTAAGTATTATTTTTTAGTAGGAAATGTTTTTAACTTCATTACCAGCATTTTACAAAATTTACCTTCAGCATTCTCATTTCAAAGGTAAAGAAACAGGCCGGTTTGTAAGTTCTTTGACCAGAAAAGCTCTCAGGGATTTCCCATGAGGCCTGGGCGTATTATAACCCAAATTGATCTGACTTCCTCTTCTTTCTTCTGCTCCCTCCTTCCTTCGGGGAAAACACAAAAAGTCCTGTTTCTGCCACTGATCTTTGAGTTGATGCCCAATTCCTTCTTGTCTTTTTCTTGGGAGGCAAAATGATATGTGTCAGGCTGAAAAATCAGATGAGCTAGGCCAAGCCCTGGCTCTGACAGCTGCCCATTGGCCGGGCAGTTTATAGAGACACAAATCCGCTTGTTGGGAGATTCTCCTTCCCTCCATGGCCCTACACGGTAGCCAGGTCTCAGTGTTCTCCTGCCCTTGGGCTTTTGGGGCAGGGCCACAGCTGAAGTTGTCAGGTGCCCAGAAGCTGGCCCCCCTCCCAGGCTTTTGTCTTCAATCGAAGCCAAGGCGATGAAAGGATTATATGGGATCAGCCGTTCCCAGAGCCTGTTTTGTGCATCGTTGGAGGTACATAGACTCATATATATTTTTTTAATAATTATGGTTATGTATTTTGATGTGCTAGGAAAAAAGGAACTGGCACAGCTAACCCATGACTTCATAAATATTATTGCCCAGGAGCAGGCTAAAGTACTTAGGGGTTTTTTTATTTCAATAAAAAATATTACATTAATAAAAACATAAGTGGCATGAGATACAGCAAATACCATGGAGAAGGTAAGGAAGAACCTGTGCTAGGTTGTCTCAAGAGGAGGGGAGATGAGGGGGGGATGCTCTACCTAGTTATCTGAAAGGTTCACCTAGTTATCGGAAAGGTGTTTTTAAAATATCCTTTGTTTATTTCTTTTAGAGACAAGGTCTCACTCTGTTGCCCAGGCTGGAGAATGGTGGCACCATCATAGCTCACTGCAGTCTCCAGTTTCTGGACTCAAACCACCCTCCTGCCTCAGCCTCCCAAGCAGCTGGGAGGGCAGGTATGCGTCACCACACCCAGCTATTTATTTTTATTTGTATTTTTTGTAGAGACAAGGTCTCACTGTGTGGCTCAGGCTGGTCTCCAACTCCTGGGCCCAAACAATCCTCTTGCCTCAGCCTCCTGAGTAGCTGAGATTACAAGCGTGTGCCACCTTGCCCAGCCTCAAATATCCTTTCAATATAATGGAAGAACAGTCACACTGTAGAACATTAGAAAATATACACATCACAAATATTAAAATAAAAATTCACACTCTCACCTCCCAGATAACACACTGGTAACACCTTAGTGCATAGCTGTCCTCGTTGTGCTTGTAACAACCACAAACTTAAGAGTTTAAAACACCACTCATTTGGCCAAAGTAGGAGTCTCCACTGCCATGGTACCCCGGAACCTCTGGGACCCTTGGCGCCATCAACCAGTCCCTGCGCCACACCATTGGAGAAGACCTTCAAGCAGCACCGTACCTTCAAACAGAAGATGGTCTGGCTTAGCCGAGAGCAGCACCCTCCCAAAATCCCAGTGATAATTGAACGATATAAGGGTGAGAAACAGCTTCCTGTCCTGGATAAAACCAAGTTTCTCGCACCTGATCATATCAAAATGACTGAACTTATAAAGATAATTAGAAGGCGGGTGGCTCCTATAGCTCAGTGGGTAGGGCGCCAGCCACATAACACCGAGGCTGGCGGGTTCGAACCCAGCCCCAGCCAGCTAAAACAACAGTGACAACTGCAACAAAAAAACAGCTATGCATTGTGGCAGGCGCCTGTAGTCCCAGCTACTCAGGAAGCTGAGGCAAGAGAGTTGCTTAAGTCCAAGAGTTTGAGGTTGCTGTGAGCTGTGACGCCACAGCACTCTACCCAGGGCAACAGCTTGAGACATTGCATCTAAAATATAGTAATCAACAAGACTCTTCATTCATAAATAAAATATTGTTTAAAAAAAAAAGATAATGAGAAGGTGCTTATGGCTCAGCGCTAACCAAGCCTTCTTCCTGCTGGGGAATGGAACCAGCATGGTGAGCATCTCCAGGCCCATCTCAGAGGTGTATGACAGCGGGAAAGATGACGATTAGTTCCTGTATATGGGGTACGCCTCCCAGGAAACATTCGAGACGAGACTGGGTGTGTAAGACCAGAAAAGTAAATCAATTCTAGAACTTTTTATACCCTTGCCAAGGAAAAAAAGGGATTTACCAACTGATCAGTTCACCTAGTCACAGATCATCAAAATAGTAGTGGCCCCACATCCTAGGGTTTTAGGAAGTTGTTTTTGTAAAACTGTTCTCCAAATGAGCACATTCAGCTTCAGAAAATGATGTCACTTAATCTAGCCTATCTTGTTTTCAAATTTTAGAAGTTTCAAAATAAAATACTTTACATTAAAAAAAATTCATTTAGGGTGGCACCTGTGGCTCAAAGGAGTAGGGCGCCAGCCCCATATGCCGGAGGTGGCGGGTTCAAACCCAGCCCCGGCCAAAAACCGCAAAAAAAAAAATTTCATTTATTACCTCCCAATTCTGTGGGTCAGAAGTCCAAGTAGACTTAGTTTTCTTTCTTTCTTTCTTTCTTTTGAGACAGAGTCTCACTATGTTGCCCTGGGTAGAGTACCGTGACGTCACAGCTCATAGCAACCTCAAACTCTTGGGCTTAAGCGATTCTCTTCCCTCAGCCTCCCAAGTAGCTTGGACAACAGGTGCCTGCCACAAAGCCCAGCTATTTTTGTGTTGTTGCAGTTGTCATTGTTGTGTAGCTGACCCAGGCCGGGTTCCAACTCGCCAGCCTCGGTGCATGTGGCTGGCGCTGTAACCACTGTGCTACAGGTGCCAAGCCTCCTTTTTTCTTTCTTTTCTGAGACACAGAGTCTTACTCTGTCACCCTAGATAGAATACAGTGGCATCATTATTGCTTACAGAAACCTCAAAGTCCTGTCTCAAGAGATGTCAAGCCTCAGCCTCCTGAATAGCTGGGACTACAGGCACATGGCAGCACACCCAGCTAATTTTTTCTATTTCTAGTGCAGATGGGGATCTCACTCTTGCTCAGGCTGGTCTCAAACTCCTGAGCTCAAAGCAACCTTCCTGCCTCGGCCTTCCAGAGTGCTAGAATTACAGGTGTGAGCCATCCTGCCTGGCCTGACTTGGTTTTCTGCTGTGGGTCTCACAAGGCCAAAGTGAAGGTGTCAGCCAGGCAAGGCTTTCCTCTGGAGGTTATAAGGGAAAACACAATTCCAAGGCCATTCTGGTTATTGCCAGAATTCAGCTCTGTAGAGCCGTAATACAAGGGAATTCATTTACTTGCTGGCTATTGACCAGAGCTACTCCCTGGTCCTAGAGGCCACTCCCAGATTCTTGCACATCTTTGAGTCAAATCTCTCTGATGTCTCTTGCCTTCCTCTTCTGCTACCAACTGGAGAATATTCTCTGCTTGTAAAGGGCTCCTGTGATTAGATCAAACCCACCTGAGTAATGTGTGCCACTGAAAGGATTTCTTATCACATTCACCGATTCTAGAGATTAGGGTGTGAAATCTTGAGGGGTCAATTTTTGGAATTCTGCCTTCCACAATATCTTTCCAGATCTTTCTCTGTACACATATATTTATAGATACATATTTGCATTCTAGATACAATAAGCAACCTGATTTTTCGAGTCAGTGATCCACTGGCATCCACTCACCTTCAAAAGGAATATCTGGGGGTGAACCGAATTATACAAGCTGCATTCTTAGAAACCATGGCAAAGATCCCCATCATCAAGCCCAAAAGGAAGCAACGTGGGAATTAAATGCCCTAGCTCCCTTGTTCCTTGGGTGAGTCAAAGCTCCACTGACTTCCACAAGCCCCAGCTAGAATGAGCCCCAGTTGGTCACAGTAATAAGTTGCTTGAGAACCCTCCTCTTATGGGTTCCCTTCTTTTCCCTTGCCCAGCTCACTTCTCCACACCCTCCTCTCCAAGGATGCCTCCTGAGACCGCCTCCCCAATAAAGGACTTGCACTCACCTTGTTACACTAGCGCCAGCTTCCAGGACCCAAGCTAAGACAGAAAGATGCAGGGGACTGAAATCACCATGAGATTATTTCAGTGTTTTATGTTTTTTACACAGGAATGCATTCATTTATTAATAATGCAATTAAAAATCAGTTTTAAGAGGAAAAACTATGGCTGGAGGATGAAAAGCCACTGAAAGGGACCACAGCCTGCATCCCAGGGTTCCTTACTCCTCTTTCTGGCTGGGACCGCATCGTCCTACTGACCCTCACAACACCTCCCTCCATACCCCGCCCCAGACATAACGATGGCAAGTCATCATTCTAAGAGAAGCTGACATCGTGGAGCAGATGCTATGCAAAACACGTCATGCATGTTATCTGGTTTACATACTTGGGGCACATGCATTTACCCACCCCCCCCCCAAGATCCCTTTAATAGGATCATGAGGAAACAAAAAAAGGTATGCAGCTATGTACAGTAAGAGAAGGGGGTGTCAGCAGATGAGAGATTTCAACACATTTCTGGAAGACGGAGAGCAGAAGGAAGGGTGGTGACAGGTGACACAGAACAGAGAGAGCCACAGCTGGAACCCTCCCAGGTGGGGAGACATGAAGCAGAGTCTCCCGGCTGAGACTGAGGGAGTCCCTGAGGGCAGAAGCAGGCAGTGTGGCGGGGGGTTCAACTGGACCGGCTGGCCACCCCACTTCCATCCCCACCCACTGGTGGTGCGGAGGTTAAAAGAGCCAAGAGGAAGCTTCTTGGTTTCTTAGAGCCCACTCTGGAGTTGATGCCTGCACTTCCTGGCAACTGCAACAGAAATGGGGAAGATACTTTTCTGAAGAACTGGAACACATTTTCCAAAGAGAATGAGAGCAGCCTGGGTGTTTATTAGCACCTTGAAAGAAAGTCCCCCAGAATGCATCACTTGGGAGAGCCCAGCTCTCCCACCAGCAATCCCCACCCACATACACAATGCGTGGTGTCCACACCGCAAGCCTCTTGCTCCATAGGAAGACACAACTGCCACAGTTGTTCATCTGAGAAAGCTTGCAACATAAAAGAGAAAGACCAAGGCAAACAACAGAAAAATTGATCCGGGAAGAAACAGAGATAATTTAATGAACAGAGGAGAACTTTAAGAAAAGAAGAAGAAAGCTTCAAATGGCACCCTCTGAGAAATGTGTGACGTTATTGCATCCATAAAACAAGAAGATAGTGCTAACAATTAGAGAGAATGTAAGAGCCCTTGGAAATTAAAAATATGGGGACACAGTGAATAAAATCGATTGAAGGCCTGAAAGAAAAAAAAAATCAAGAGAATCTTTCAGAACACAGGGCATAATGAAAGAGACAGAAAACATAAGAGAAAAGATAAGAGACATAGAGAATCATTCTGGGAGGTCCAACATGTGACTAATAATAGGATTTTCAGAAAGAAAGAATAGAGAAGGCAGAGGGAAAGAGCATGCACACGGTACCAAGCCTTGTGGCTTATGACAATGCTGAGAGGCAGGCTCTGTGAGGCTGGGTGTGACCCTTGCGCTTTGTAAGCCTGGCTGCTTTTATGTTTTTTGTATTCTGTGTCGATTTCCCTTTTGTCCTTCCTCCCTCCCTATTTAGTGGTCTCAGTTGAGCTAGGATGAGCCAATGAGGGAAGAGTGTGTCCATGCGGGAGACCCACGTGTAAAATGGAGAGGAGGCGACACCGGCAACTAGTGTGGCAGCATCAGAGGACCTGAAAATGAAGGTCCCCTAGGGGAAGAGTACTCTGGGGGCACAAGGTCGGAGCTGCTCACTTCTCATCCTGCTAAGAGATTGTCTTTCCAGAGCTAGATCCTAGAGGCCCCAACCTTTGTTTGAAAAAGGAAAACCTAGGGTTTTCCTTTATAGGCTATCCTATGGGTAGAGAAGCCAAATTTTCTCCTAGATATCTTATATCCAGAGAGCACTAAAGTCAACAGATGGGTCTGATGGCAGTTGACGGGGGCAAAGTTTTATAAAAGACTTCTCAGTCACATGCTTTTAATACCAGCAAGGGATGTCTAGCAAAGGAGTGAGCTGTCTGTCACTGGAGGTA
Source organism: Perodicticus potto (assembly GCA_963574655.1). NCBI lineage: Eukaryota > Metazoa > Chordata > Mammalia > Primates > Lorisidae > Perodicticus > Perodicticus potto. The sequence continues at coordinate 17,238 of CAUYRH010064051.1, forward strand.
TGTAAGCAGAATTCACACAAACATCTGTCTGGAAAACTGTAAAAGGAACTGAAATCCTAGAATAGGCAAATTCATACGGACAGAATAGAGGTGATCAGGAGTTGGGGGAGGGGAAAATAATTCCCAGAAATGGTGGTGATGGTTACACAACATTGCCACTCAATTGTACACTTAAAAATGGTTAAACTGGGCTCAACACTCGTAGCATAGTGGTTATGGTGACAGCCACATACACCAAGGCTGGTGGGTTCGAAACCAGCCGGGGTCAACTGCAACAAAAAAATAGCCGGACATTGTGGCAGGTGCCTATAGTCCCAGCTACTTGGGAGGCTGAGGCAAGAAAATCGCTTAAGCCCAGGAGTTTGAGGTTGCTGTGAGCTATGATGCCACAGCACTCTACAGAGGGCCACATAGTGAGACTTTGTCTCAAAAAAAAATGGTTAAACTGGTAAATTTTATATTGTGTATACTTTACAGCAACTCTGAAAATAAAATCAAAGACAAAAGTTTGAATTGGAGCCCACGTACACTGCTGGTAGGGATGTGAAATGGTGCATCCACTGTGAAAAACAGTCTAGCAGTTTCTTAGTAAGTTAAATATAAAGTTGCCATATGACCCAGCAGTTCCAGTCCTCGCTATATACTCAAGACAAGTGAAAACATATGTCCCCACAAAACATGTACACAACTGTTCATAGCAACATCATGTACAATAGCCAAAAAGTGAAAATAACCCAAACGTCCACCAACAGGTCAATGGATAAACAAATTGTGGTACATCAGTGCAATGGAATATTATGCAGTCATAAAAAGGAACGAAGTACTGACATGCGCTATAACACAGATGAACCTTGAAAACATGGTAAGTGAAAGAAACCAGACACAATAGGTGACATAGTACATGATCCCATTTATATGAAATGATGCCCAAGATAGGCAAATCCATGGAGTCAGAGAGTAGATTAGAGGTTACCTAGGGCTGGGGGTTTGGGGGGAAATGGGGAGTGACTGCTAATGGGTTTCTTTTTAGGTGATAAAAAGTAGTGACATGTACCTGGGAGGATCATGTCCCAGATTCTAGGGAGGATCACTAGAGCCCAGGAGTTTGAGACCAGTCTGGGCAACATAGCTAGACCCTATCACTCAAAAAAATAAAAGAGAAAATAAATTTGAAAAGTGGTGATTGATGTTTAAAAAAAAAGAAAAAAAGAAAGAAAGAAAAAGAAAAAAAAGAAAAGAAAAGTGGTGATTGGTGGTCGCACAACTCTGTGAATGTACAAAAAAAAAACCCATTGAATTGTACACTTTAAAAGGGTGAATTGTGTGGTATGTGAATTATATTTCTTTTTCTATTCTTTTTTTTTTTTTTTTTTTTTTTTTGTCGACATAGAGTCCTACCCTATGCCCTGAGCAGAGTGCAATGGTGTCAGTAGCTCACTGCAACCTCAGACTCGGGCTGTGGGCATCCTACTGCCTCAGCCTCTGAAGCCACTGGGATTACAGGGGCTTGCCACAGCGCCCAGCTGGGCTTTTTGACTTTTTTCATGAGTCAGGGTGTCACTCTCGCTCAGACAAACCTCGAACTCCTGAGCTCGAGCAATCCTCCCGCCTCAGCCTCCCACAGTGCTGGAATAACAGGTGTGAGCCACCGCACCCAGCATGATTTATATTTCAATAAAGCTTTTTTTTTAAGGAATAGGAGCTTCCCACCAAGATAGAGGTAGGGATAAATGTGACCTCTTTCCATCCCAAGGCTCCTCAATCCTCTGATGTCTCCCCCTCTCCCCGTCAGGTTCCAGGCTCTGGGAGAGCAGTCTCAGCAGCTCCCGGTGCACCCCCCCCCACACACCGTAGCGCCTGCCAGAGGCCGAGTCCGAAGCTCTGGGCAGCACCCAGAAAGCACCCCCTGCATCACACTGCCAGCCTGGCCCCCTGGGTTGGTTTGTTTTTGTAGGGCATAACATATTTTATGGCAAAATAAAATGCACAATAATAAAAAGGGGGAGGGGAGTGTTTCCACAGGCTCACATTTTATCCAAAGGGGCCATGATTTGGCATCCCTGGCTCGAATATGAAATTATTACACAAGAATTGACTCTCGGTGTCTCCGATGCTCCCTGGGATGATTGCTTCTATAACTTATGGAGACAGCTGAGCGTTTGTATTCAAGTGATCACATAAATTAATATCCATATGTGGAAACGGTGAGCTGGGAGCTGGCCTGGTTTAAGAATGCATTCCTTGTAATGATCCTTGCACCTGAAGAAAAATGCCCGTCCAGGGCTCGGAGTACAGGTTGGGAAAGCTCTAGTCACAGTTCAGGAGGTTTCAAGGGAAATAAGCTAACCAAAGTGTTACCCCTTTAAAGTGGTGAACAACTAGGTGCCGTTTTCAGCCCTGGTGTCATCAGAGGGAATGGAGTGAACTGCTTTTTTTTTTAAATAAATAAATAAGCATGTGCCTCAAATGTAATGTTTTGCTCCTCGGGGATGGGTTTAGCCCAAAGTTCTAATTATACGCGTGGCAGTGAAGGCCTCCCAGTCTTCATGCTTGCCAGAAGGTTTTATTTTGCTACATGACAGAAGACAAAATTATTCGTTTCTCCTTAGGAGACTGCCAACACCATGCCAAAGGATCGACGGGGGTGGTGGCAGGACCAGCAGGAATTGATGAAGGCCTTTGTGTGGGCAAGGCAGGGGATCATGAGGTAGAAAATCAAGGCCCTGCCTTTGGATCACGTAGGTGAGGCCACAAGCCACAACCAGGCAAGGCTGCACAAGCTGGGGCCCAGAGAGTCACGGGGGCATGGTGCCTGGCACAAGTCCAAAATATTTGCTGAATGAAAATTCAAAAGAAAAGGAGCAGAGTCATGCAAAACTACTTCAACCCTCGCTCACCCATTCATTCATTCACTTATTGATTCAGTAAATGTTTCTTGAGCTCCCATTGTATGTTGGCAAAAGCCCTAATGTCAGCCGGAGAGCCCTCTTACATGGTAGACGTTTAATTCCATTCATTTCATTCTGGGGCTTTACAACACTGGGTAGATTTATAACCTTTTCAGGTGACGGATGACAAACATGTGCTCAATAGAAAAGGATAGCCATGGGTGGCCAGTACAGATTTGGCCACTTCTTTTTAATCTTCCCATCACAGGTCTACTTCTGTCCAGGACAGCCAATCAGCTTCACACAGGAATTGGCTAAATTTAGAAACAGTGTTTGAAAGCTTCTTTTCTATATCAAGAGCTAGACAGACATGGGGTAGGGGAACTCCTTCATTCCTGTATGTGCGCGCACACACACACACACACACACACACACACACACCATGGTTTTCCCATATGCATCAACCCATCCCACTCCTATCTCCCAAACTTTCATTTTGCCTTTACAAAGAGGACAATAGATTTCTGAGAAACCTTAAGAGAGACTCATCTAAGCTTTCAGTGGCATGGACTTTTCCCTCTGTAGCAGCTATGTGCTGGTAAATATTTAACAACTGGCTTTCCAGGAAAAAAAAAAAAGAAGAAGAATACTGTAACATTTGCCAATTTCTATGGTGTAAATACTTCCACCAGGGCTGATTTCAAGCTACCAACTTCACATCCCTGGCGCAGAGTTGGGAAGACGTGTGTGTAATGGGCTCTCACTGGCTACAAGCACCAGCTTCTACACAGAAGCTTCAGAAACGAGCCTGGGAAGAACACAATGGGCAAAACAAAGGGGAACATAGGAACACCTTCATCAGCCATCAGAAAGTCAGGTCTCTCTCTCCCTTGGACCATAGACTCTGAAATGTAGTAACTCACTAGGCTGCCTTGTATCCCTCTACAATCTGTTCCCATTAGTAGGGAAGAAAACCTGGAAACACTCCAGCTCTCCCCACCCCCAACTTAAAGAACATTCTGACTTCTCTCTCTTCTTGCTTCCCAATGACTGAAATGGTAGACACCTGGGAGAAAAGACTCCACACTCCACAAACTTAATTGTGATTTCTTTTAAAAGCCTATGCTTTCCCACAGTGCAATATTTCATAAGAAAAAGGGAGTCAAAATTCTTCCCCACTAAGAAGGAACAGTGCAATGAGAGATAAAGAAATCACTGAGGTGGAAAAATTGATTTGCAACATGCACAGCAGATTCGAGGTCCTTACCAGCACCTGGATGGGCTCTGCTCTTCTGCCAGAGGTGGGATTGTTTTCCAGCAGTGTGTAGGTACACTACAAACACTTCGCATCCAAACCATAATGGATACAAGGCAGGTTCTGATGCCAATCTCCAGCTCCTCCTCACTGGGGACCCGGTGATAAGTCTTACCAGGCCCCTTTTCCTTCTGGACCTCCTTGTGCCATCCCAGACAGGTTGGATCCACCCCTCTGGCTTTACGCCTTTGTAACTTGACCCTTAGCCTTTGCTCGTGCACTGTGGGAAACTGTATGATTGCTCAGCAAATATTCACTTCCTCCTTCCCACTCCAACCCCTCTGCAGGTAGAGTATGCTTCCCAGCCTCACAGATGTTGGAGTCGGCCCTGTAACTTACCTCAATTAATGGAATACACATAAACGTGATCCACTAGAGGTTTTTGATGTGTTTGCTTTGTTTGACCTGGCCTCCTATGTTTCTGCCATCCACTGTGAGAAGAACATGCCCCCAGCAAGCTGCTGCTGCTTCAACCTGGGACCCTGTAACAAGAGGTGGATGGAACTGACCTAAATCCAACCCAAAGCCTGAAGGAGAGAAGCTACAACCATCCATGAGTGAGAAATGAGTGTTCGTGGTAAGCCGTTGAGATTTGAGGGTCATTTATTATGCAGCTGGGTTGTAGTGATAGTTACATACACTCCAGGTTATATTTAAACATAGAGCCCTTACCAGCTCATTTTTACAGAAGACTTGGCATCTCACCAAGACAAATCAACTTCTAAATACACCAGTACTTAAACAATATATGGATACCTTTGGCCATCAGTGATTCTACACTCATATGCCTGCCTGAACTAGCAATGGGGTTTGGTTTAATCTTTGTCTTCAACAGTGAATCATTTTCTAAGCACCTACTGTATACCAGACACTATGTCAGGTACCTGGACCCTGTAACTGAGACATTTACAGCTACACTTGGGAACACAAGTACATAAATAGGACAACATTATAACGCCCAAGTGAATGATACAGATAGAGTGCTGGGAATACCAGAAGGGAAAAAAAATCACTTAGGATCGGAGGAAAGAGCAGTGGGAACCAAGAAAGATGTCACCAAAAAGGTAGAAATTGAAATAACCCTTAAAGAAAGAGTTGGTCTTAGATATAGGCTGGGGCCCAAAATTGCAAGCAATGAACACAAGTGTGATCACAGAAGGGTTAAGGGCCATGCACAGAACAGATCGGTTAGAGGAATGGTAAACTGAGCCAACTCACAGAGGTTGTCAATACCAAAAGACTCACAAATCTATTCTGTGGGCAAGAAGAACCATTAGCAATATTCAAGGGTGACAAAGCAGTCTTCCTATATTTGGGGTTAATCTGGGGGTAATGTGTAAAATTTGGAAGTTAGAGAAGACCTGGATGTCAGGAGACTAGATAGCAGTCTGAGATGATAAGGCCAAACCACAGGGCAGAGACAAGAAAAAGATAGAAAGCTACACTTACAAAATTATTAAAAATCTTCTGAAACATGTACTCTTAAATATCCATTCTACAAGTGAAGAAACAGAGCCCCAGGTGAAGGAACTTTCCCAGGACCACACGGTGAGTTAAAGCAGAGCTGGGAACAGAGCCCAAGCTTATCAGTTATCAGTTAAGAATGCTGCAGGCAACAGAAATCCCAACTCACCATGGCTTGCGTGAGTAAGGGGTTCCTTTTTCTCATGTAATGATTGGTCCAGAAGAACATACAGAACTCAGGGCTTCCATCTTCCTGCTTCATTATCCATAGCATGTGGGTTTCAACCTCATGGTCCCAAGACAGCTGCTACACCACCAGGCATAGCATCCATGTTCCACTCAAGAAGAAGACAGAAGGATTAAAAGTCTTCTCCACTCAAAAGTTTTGCCTTTTAGAGAGAGAAACCCTTCCCAAACATTTCTGCTTACCTCTCATGGACCAGCACTGAGCCACATGGCCACCAGTAGCTCTAAAGAAGCCTGGGAAAGGCTCGGCGCCTGTGGCTCAACGGGCTAAGGCGCCAGCCACATGAGCTAGTGGGTTCGAATCCAGCCCGGGCCCTCCAAACAACAATGACGGCTGCAACCAAAAAATGGCCGGGCGTTGTGGCAGGCGCCTGTAGTCCCAGCTACTTGGGAGGCAAAGGCAGGAGATTCTCTTGAGCCCAGGAATTGGAGGTTGCTGTGAGCTGTGATGCCATGGCACTCTGTCCAGGGTGACAGCTTGAGGCTCTGTCTCAAAAAAAAAAAAAAAAAGCCTGGGAAGTCGAGAATTTTACTATCTAGTCTCTATGGTAGAGGACAAGAAGGCAGAAAGGAGCTGGAATGGGTGTGAGTAAGACTAACTAGAGTCTTTGCCTAACACCAGCTCTCTTATCTCCCAGTCCAGGGCTCTCAGTATTTCACAACATGACAGGATTGGCTGCGGTGAGGTGGGGAGCATAAAGGGGCCACACACATTTATCTAGGCCAAAGCCAAGGCAGACCGCCACCTCTTTCTCAGATATTGATAAGGTTTCCTGAAAGACTTGGGGCATTAGGAACTGCTTCAAAAAAAAAGGGAGACAGGTGAAAATAGATGAAGGACAAGGGGAAGGAAGTAATGTCATTCACCCCACAACTAACAATTAGCAGGCATTTACTACTATGTGCTAAGCACTGTTTTCAGACCAAGACTTGAGAAGTCTCTTTCATGTAAAATATAGAAAATCAAATTAAGGATATGGATGGAAGTCAAGAAAATGTCCTTGGAAAGAGGGCATGAAAGCAAAATGGAAAACCAAAAGATGAGAAGTTAATCTTGGGAAGACAGCTTAGGAAAGAGTTTGAGAGCAAAACATGAAATCCCGGAAAGTCTCCACCAGAAATAAAAGCAAACATTCTCCCTTGGCACCAACCAAGATGAAGATGCCCCAGCACACTAGGTTCACTTCTGAACCACTTTCCAAAGGTGGGTCCTTTGGAAAGACATAAACAGGCTAGAAAAAGAAAACTACAGTATGACAAAGTGGCTTGAGCCATGCACTGTAGTAGAAAGAAAGATCTAGGTTTCCATCCTGGTTACGTACCTCCTAGATTTAACTTCTCCAAACCTGTCTTGGGGTAACGATCTCTACATTTCCCCAAAGGTGGCAGGTGAATCAAGACTCTGACAAGTGCAAGTGACAGAAAACCCAAGTCAAACTGATGTAAGCAATGAAAGGGAATTTACTGGCACACATAACCACAATGTCCTGGGACAGGGCTGGCTTCGGGTTCAACTGGATCCAGGGGCTCAAACAATGAAGACTCTGTCCCCTGGCTCTGCTCTCTCTTTGTTGGTTCTGCTCTCAGGCTGGCAGTCAGCCCAGGCTTGTAGCCTATCTTTTTGGTAACCCCAGTAGAATGTGTGATTCTCTTTCCACCAGAAACAGCAAATTCTGAAATTGTTTCTCTGGGACCCACTTGGGTCCCACATCCACCTCTACACCAATCGCTGTGGCCAGGATAGGAAAAGGGAGCAGGTTCAAATGCTCTATTCATCCCACTTCTACAACCAAGAGACAGAGTCGGTCCCCTCCCCACACAGCACATCGTCTGCCAAGTCACAGAGCAGTAGTTCCCCCACAGTGTAGGTTCTGACTCTAAAAGGGAGACCAAATACTGCACGGGCAAAGCCAAAGCCGTCTACCACAGAGGTTCTGACAAGCTGCCAAAGAGCCATAAACACCCCCCTATATCCCCTCCTGGGGTAGCACTCTAGCTAGTCTGGCCTTGTCAAAGAGAACGCCAGAATGTCCAAGCTGAAAATGTTCCCTTCCCCATCCCTCTACCACCAGGGCACAGAGACCTGCCTAAGAGCACAGGGCCAGATCAGGCACAGAGCAGGACTAGAACAGACCCGCAAACTACAGCCAAGCATTCTTTCACTTCTGCCTGCAGGCCCCCTGGGAATGGTGTATAAAGGACTAAACAAAATCCTAGAGAATGTCACCAGAAATGGGAATCGTTTCTGGTCAGCCTACTGTGATAGCTCAGGGAAGAATTTCTTTGAAGGAGAGATGGGGGAATCCTCTTGGACTGAAGGAAGAGGGCTACATAAAGGGCTAGGAGGGCTCCTCTGGCCTGACCAGAAATAGTGTGACTTAAAGACAGAGCATTTTCCATGACAGGCCGATTGGGGTTGAGGAGGGCAGGTCTAGAGCTGACCCCCAGGAACATCACAAAACAGACCCCAATGGGAAAAAGCTGGCTAAAGAAACTCTGAGAACCACACATCTTCCTGATAGCGACAGCCCTAGGGTTTTATCAGTAGTGGCTCAAAGGCCTTTCACTCTGCTCAGCTCCCCACAATGAGATCTGCTTCCCACTTGCTCCCCAAGGAGGCCACATGTCCCTTTGGTGTTCTCACCAAAAGGGAAAATACATCCGCACCTGGCTTTCCTTTGATCTTTTCCTTCCTGGACAACATCCAGACCTGGCAGTACCACGTCTAAGAAACTTGGGGGCATATTTAGTAAGTTTATCTGAGCAAAATATCCGTGTCAGGAAGGAAAGTTTTCTGGGAGATATGTTGCAGTGTTCTTTATCATAGACTGCCTTTTTCTCTCTTCGTCTTTTTTTAACAAGACTCAGAGTGGGAACGCCAAATGGCCTCAGACCCTGAGGAATTTGAAAGGATTATCGTGATTACTTAAGCAGGGGTTTTCTGAAACTTCCAGCCAAGTGGGAAAGAGAAGAAAACTTCTAAAGTTCTAACCAGTGATGGGTTAGATAAGTGTGGGGCCCGAGCAAACAGACAAACCAGCAATAGTATTTCTCCCATTAACTCTTTCAAGGCCTAAAAAACATACACTGGAAGCCTTTGAAAGTCCCTGCAGGGTAGGGGTGGGGTACTCTAAGGAGACAAGCCTTCATTCCTTAAATAAAAGCTCATCAACTGATCCTTTCTTCATCTGCTTTTATTTCTCCCAGGTCCCCCAAAGTGCTACCATCCCAAGCTATCTCATTCTTCCAAGCAGAAAGCAGTCCCCAAGGGAGGAAAGCCCCCCATTTTCCAGGAGGGTCAGGGTAGGCTTCCCAAGCAGCCAAGTGGCAAGCTGTGTATTGGTCTTCTCAGCTCCCAGCCTTGGCCCAGTCTCAGCTGCTGCAGGGTTGGCTAGAAGCTGACTGAAAAGTAGTATATCTGGTGGCCATGAGAGGAATCCCACCTGTGGGTCACCCTAGCAGCAGAACCAGATGGAAGGCTTGGGCTGGTGGTCATTCTCTTCTGGCCTCCCAAGATGGCATCACATGTTTCCCTTGGGTCTGAAGAGTACGGTTAAGGAAGCTTCAAGGCACACAGATCATCAGGAGCCTTTGCTGGGAAAATAAAGCTCTAGGAGACAAATTTCCATTGTTCCAGAGATTCCACAGGCCTGAAGTGGGGGTGGCTGCTGGCCTGTGCCCAGGCATGCAGGCACAGAGCAGGAAGCCCTAATGTCACAGCATAAGTGCAGGGAATTTCTGCTTTCAATTCCCCCTATAGAGTGTTAAAAAAAAAAAAAAGGAAAAGATGCCACAAAAAGTGAGGCAAGGCTCGGCGCCTGTGGCTCAGCGGGTTAAGGCGCCAGCCACGTACACCTGAGCTGGCGGGTTCAAATCCAGCCAGGGCCAGCCAAACAACAACGACGGCTGCAACCAAAAAATGGCTGGGGGTTGTGGCGGGTGCCTGTTGTCCCAGCTACTTGGGAGCCGGAGGCAGGAGACCCACTTGAGCCCAGGAATTGGAGGTTGCTGTGAGCTGTGATGCCACCACACTCTATCCAGGGTGACAGCTTGAGGCTCTGTCTCAAAAAAAAAAAGTGAGGCAAATCTGTGTTAACCTGAGAGTTTAGGATCTAGAGTCCTGGCCTGCCTGGGTCTGGGAGCCCATGGCTAGTTCAGAGGCATGGGTTTTTTCTCAATGAGGGAAGATCTAACACTTGCAGCTTGGGCTTGAGCAAATATAGGAAAATGGTTAGTAAAAGATAATAACTTTTAAAATATAGATGCTTTTGAGTTCTGGATATAACCCCTACAAAATGGGAAGGGAGCAGAACAGGATGGAGCAATACATTTTCCAGGAATTGACAACCCCTGTGGGCTTTACCAATCCTAGACCCGGTAAGGGATGTGGCAGGAGGGCCTTGATCTGCCCCTCTACAGGCTTCCTGAGAAGGGACGCACCCGAAGCCAGCCCTAGACCATGCCCGGGCCTCCCTCCTATCCTGCAAGGGCCTTGAGGGGCTTCAAGTCTCACCACCCGGAACCCCCAGAATCCACCCCCGCCCCTGAACCATTTCCAGTCCTACAGGCGAGGGGGGAGGGGGGTCAATGTCGTTCAAGTAATTTCTCTACGAACACAAGATGGCAGCCTTAAATAAATGCAACCCTGCGCAGCTTTTAATCTTACACATCATTAAATTCCTAATTTACACATTATGTTTTCGTGGGCCAACCCATAACTCATTAGTGTTGAACTCACGAGGTATAAAGACCAACGCACGACGGGCGCCGAGGCGCCGTCACCTGCCTGGGTTAACAGTTCCTGCCGCGGGGGCAGGGAGGAAGGCGCTAGAGGGCCGCGAGGTGCTGGCGGCGCTGAGGCCGGGGCGCCGGCGAGTCCCGAGTGCCAGGCCCCGCGCCGCGCTCGCAGCGCTGCCTCCGGGAAAGTGCCGGGGCCAGCTCCCTCCTTCCCCCCCTACACACACACCCGGCTCTTGCGGCGCACAAGGACGGACTCACACACACACCCGGGTGGCCGTGCGGGGCTCCGAGCCGCGCAGGCCTCCTTGGCAGACATCTTCCTGTGGGAGGATTTCAAACGAGCCGTGAAAGCCAGAAACTATACGGGTTACAAACTCTGGAATCCCTGGCCGGCCCCGGTCTCCTTCCCCATCTCCGGCTCGGCCCCTCCGCCCGGCCCCAGGCTTGGAGCCCACCAAAGGGCAGAGCGCATACCCAGACGGCTCAGAGAGACTAGGGGCGCACAGACTGTCCTGAAATCCCATCTACCTTGCGACCTAGAGACCTACGGCCAAGTGCCGAGCAGCTGAAATTAGCTTGGTGGCCTAGGGCGACCCTAAGCGCGCCGGCTTTAGGGTGCGTCCTGGCGGGGGAATCAGGGGAGGGTCTCGTAGGCCACCCGGCAAGTAAGGCTGGCACTGCGCCCTCACAATTCCGCTCTTCAGGGAAAAGGACGGTAGGGTCACCCAGGTGCAGCTGTCCGTCCCAGGCCCAGCCAGGGCGCGCCCTAAGGAAGAGGGAAGCTCCTGCCTGAATGGGTTGGAGGCTAAGGGAAGTGCTTGGCGTGCAGGGGGAAGGCCCCAGGCGGCATCGCCGAGGACAGCTGTCCAGGCGGGGAGGGCTAGGGCTGGCCTCGCCTCGCGCTGAGCTAGCCAGGCCCTGGAGGTGCTCCGCGCCCTCTCAGGCAAAAGCCTGCTCCGCGCCGCCGGCGGAGTGGGAGGGAGGAGGCCGGGCGAGCGCCCCGCCCTCGCCGCCCGCGGTCACAGGGGCAATTACACTCCTCGCTGCAGACGGTTACCAGCTCGCCCGCGCATCCCTCTCCCGGCTCCCCCCTCTTCTCCTCTCCGCCCCTTTTGCGCTGAACTGCTGGCTCCATCTTAGCGAGGGCTCCAGGGAAACGCGGCCGAGGCCAAATGCCTCTGGGGACCTCCCGAGGCACCTCGCACCCCCTAAGTCTCCAGGGAAAGCCCACCGCATCCCGCAGCGCGTCCCACGAGCACCACACTCCAGGAAGCGATTTTCGCGATTGCAAAAGGGCGGCAGGACCCTTCTCGACGCGCTGCTAGAGCCCCGCAGCCGCACTTCACACCACGACCTTGCCCTCAGCCAACACAGCTCCTCCACCGCCCCAAATCCCAGAGGCACCTATTTTCCTGGTCCCTCCCGCATCCCGTCGGCGTGCTATGCCATTCCCAACTCGACACCTAGACCTCCAGCCTGAAACATCCAAGGCCTTCGCACTGCCAGGCGTGCTCTGCTGCAAGCAAATAGCCCCCCTCCCGCCCCCTCTGGTTTATGCTATTCTGGAAGGTGTCTTTGAAACTGTGAATGAAAACTCGGGCTTTGGATTTAGGGCTCCATTCTCAACTAGCTACGTAATATGAGCCAATTTTCTTAACCTCGATTTCTTTAGCTGCAAAATGGGAGAAATGACATCCATATTTGTGTGGCTGTGAGATTTAAAGACGATATATGTATATGTAAAATGCTTGGTCCAAAGTCCTGATGGTTAGCACTATTATTGCCATATGTCCAGAATTGTGGTGAAATTAAAAGTGGGGTGGCTTTTTTCCAACCAGGGATGAGCCCCGCAGGGTCCTGGGACACATCTCACAAATTGAGGAGCGCCCAAGACAGCTAGGCCTGAAGAGAGGACAGACGAAGTGAGAGAGGCAGCCAAGAAGCAATTCACTCAGCCTTCCGCCTTTGCAAATGAATAGCACTCTGTGTAAGGCTTCCACCATTCCTAAGCCAGGTCTGCAACGCCTAAGGCTTAAACCTGGCGCTGCGGTAAATTTAGCCTAAGGCAGTGACTCCTAAGGGGTGGGAATGTCTCCTCCGAGGAAGGAAGGGGAACAGGGTAAGAAAAGGGAGTTGCCTTTAGGAAGAGGAATCAGAGAGAAGAAACCTTCAGGGCCACTGGTGGACCACTAACAAAAAGAAATCGACACAGAAGAAGCCTCCCCAGAAATTGGGCCACCGTGGGAGCTGTGTGAGACAGACTTCCCATCTGGGAAGGGCTGCCTACGGGTAATTGGGTTTGCTCGAGTTGCCTCTATAATTAATAAGTGATTTGACTTGGAGATTGGAAATAGTCATTGAAAGAAAGCCGCGGGCATAGGGGTGTGAGGCCAGGGAGCCTCCCTCCAAGATCCAATGACCACGCAGGGGGACAGTTTAAGGAACAGGACGAATGTGATAATATTGGCACCTAACCTTCTAGTGTTTGAGTAATTCTTTGCTTAGCTACTTTGGATAGGCCATTATTTTGCAAACTGGAAACATTTGCAAGTGGTGATATTTTGCTCTTGCCTGACGCAGGGGCTGCAAACCTACCCCGGCTCTGCTGAACTCTTCGAAATATATATGCATAAATTGTTCCTAATGAGACCATCTGTTTTTTATGGCCCCTCTGGAAGCAGGAGGAACCCGAAGACTGCTCCGTCTTGCAGAAATCTGTGGCCAGGCAGGCCTGGGAAATAAATAGGGGAGATTAGAACGGTGTGCGTGATTTAGCAATACTGCAGAACCCTGGGTTCAGTGGTCGAGATGCGTAGCTTGGCTTCCCAGGGCTGTGGATCATTTAGGGTGACTCTAGGCTGCGTGGGGCATTGGGATTCTAATCAGTTACAAGGTCTGTGCGATAGTTTCACAGCACACACGAACCTCCTTTTGCCATGTCTGGAACATTGCCAGTCACCACGCAAAACCACGAGGCTGCCACCGGAGGACCCAGGACGTACACCCCAGCTGTGGGTGGCCCCCAACATCGACCACTACTCAAGCCCTCCCGCTACGGAGGTGAAGGGAGCCAGACGTGGGCCACAGAAGCTGAGAAGGAACTTCACTCCATCTGACCCCCGAGTCCAAGCGCAGCGCTCACCCTGGGCCTGTCCCAGAGGCCGAGCTGCTCTGGGCGTGTCTGGCAGGCCTAGCTGCCCGGCCTAAGCCCGCACCGAGGGTGGCAGGGCAAACACTTTTCGTATTACCGGTGGCTGTTAATTGGGGCAGTGTAAAAGACGCCGCGCCTATGCCTTTGCGGCGGGGGTTGGGGGGGGGGTCAGGAGTAGGCAGTAGGGACTGCTTAATAATAGAAGGGCTGCCCTGGGGAGCCTCAGATATCGGTAACCCCCATGATTAATTCATAACTCTCCACTGCGCCTGGCACCGTCTCGGGTCTTTAATCGGTTCTGAATGTCAGCGAGGCTTCCCCGACAGCCTGAGCACTGCCTTTTGAATGTGTTGAAAGTCGCTGCGCGCACACCAGGAGACAAAGTTGCCATCTGCTCCGGGGACCACGGCAACTGGGCGCTGGGAGGGGCCATCCTCCCGCGACTCCCGCGGCCCCGGGCGGCCTCCTCTTCCCTGCCTGCCCCAAAGCCAACACTGTCCACGGCAACATCCCCGCCGCCCCCTTCCACAGCCCCGGGCGCTTGCATGGTGGAAACTACGGCTTGCTGCGAAACAGAGCACTGTGCCTGGGCGCGTAGGGAGCCTCGCGGTCACCCAGACCGAAGCCTATGCTAATAAGATTACGAGCCCGGGTTGTTTGTGTGCGCGGACATTGGGGGGAGGGCAGGTAAAGTGTGGAGACGGGGGATGACTTAGAAGGGGGAGGGGGGAGCCCCAAGAGAACAAAGCTTCTGGCCCTTAGCCTCCAAAGAGTCCCAGAAGTGACCGCCACTGGCTCGTGCACAAGCGGAAGCGAGGTAGGTGGGGGGAAGCCAGGCCTAAAGCGCCTTTCGGGTTTGGAGAACTCAGAGAGGGCATGGGAGAGAGGTTGCTCAACTCGTAGCTAAATATTTGGCCCTTTGGCTATTTTTTTAAGGAAATGGATCTCAGAAAGGTGGGAGATGGGCACCGCGGCTCAGAGAGATAAGCAGGATCCCCTCCGATTTCTGGGAGAAGCCCTGTCCTCCCCCCAGCCTACAGAGAGTGTGTGTGGACCGACATCACTTCTTGGGACAGGGAGGACAGACGCGGGAGGTTGACCACAGTCCGGGGGGGCGGCCCGCAGCCCGGAGCCGGCCCAGGGGTCTCGCTGCAGCCGGCCTGCGCTTCCGCACTCCCGGGCTCCGTGCGTCGCCTCTCGCGGCAGCGACTACCTCTAGACTGAAATTCCACACTCCCGCGAGCGCTGGGGCTGCGGAATCGTTTGAAGGAGTTGGAACTACATCAGATGAGCACGCCGGGAGGTGAGATCGGGTAGGAAATAGCGAAACTTTGAGAAGTGTGCCGCCCCCCCACACACACACACAATTTACCCTCCCCCTTCCCAGCCACCACCTCCCCCACTCTCGATTCTTCAAGGTTTGCAGCCCAGTCCTGTCATATGGTTTTGTTTCTGTGCTGCTGCTTTTTTTCAGACATGAAAATTGGACACGTGGAGAATTAGCCCTGCTGGAGAAGCGCTGAGTGCAGACTGAAACAATGGTTTCCAGCACAAACGCAGAGGCAGCACCTTCCCCACCCCCACCCTCTAATGGCAGCTGCCTCTGTATACCGCAGGCACACCCCTTCATGCCCACCTCCTCCCCCAGAGCCTGGGAGGGGACCTGCATGGGCTGCCCTGTCCGTAGCTCCTTACAGGGACACAAACCCTAGGTGGTTCTGGACTGCTGTCCATCATGCCTGGGGTCTCTTGGGACTTAAAAGGAAAGGGTTTGCTCTTTTTCTCTGAGAAAGTCCTGTCTCAAAGACACTACCTCAAATATTCATGTTTAAACACCCAACCAGCTTTCAGGCGCTCTGTCTTTGGCAAGTCTATCCTTCCTAGGCTGTACTTTCCTAAACTGCATGTCCTCCCTCCTCCAATCTGAAGAGCCTTCTCCAGGTGTTGGGGCCTCATCAGAGCAGCTTCCTTTAGGGACTGTCTTCTCAGAAGGCCCCATCCCTCATGGCAGCCCCAACTGTACACCCCCCCCCACCTTTTGGAGGTCCCCCAGACTGTAATACACTGGCAGCAGCCGCAGCTCCCCCAGGCAGTTCCTCTTGCCCTGAGTGGCCTCTGCACCTCACTGGCGCACACACACCTCACAGACTCCCTCGCCTCCCAGAGCTGGTTTCCTCTTACAGGCTCCCCTTTAAGCTGCTGGGCTGTAGCAATGCCTGTGGCTCCCGGTGTAGCTCTGGGTCTCCCTGCGATGCTGCGAGCTGTGAATCTGCCTTCTCTTCCCCTTCCTGCAAAGGTCAAGCTGCCTCCTTCTCTTGAATGGCCACAGTTCAGTTCTGGCCTGCAGAGCTCATGCACTGCAACTTGAATATGAGAATAGGGTGAGCATCCATGCAAGATAGAAGTCACACTCGAGCCAAGGGGCAGGGACCAAGAAGTGTGGGATTCAGGAAGGGAAACACTGCATACTAACCCCAGAAAACAGCTCCAGATTTGTAACCAGAGACTCAAGAGAGGGAGAGAGGAAGCCAGAAAAAAGCTGCCAGGCCTGACTCCTGCAGTATAGGCCTTTCTCCCCCAGGGGCTGCCCTGGGGGGGTGGGCGGGGGTAGGAGAGGCCCAGGGTGTTGGCACTGTGCGGCATTGGCATTCTGTCCTGGGAAGTTCCTACAGCCTATGCTCCTTTAGAAAAGAAGCAAGCAAGCTAAGGCTTGAGAGGTGCTGCCTCTGCGTTTGTGCTGGAAACCATTGTTTCAGTCTGCACTCAGCGCTTCTCCAGCAGGGCTAATTCTCCACGTGTCCAATTTTCATGTCTAAGGTATGGGATTCAGTGACCACAGGAGATCAAGTCAGGTGCATCCCCTTCAAAGAGGACCCCTGGAGCAGCCTTTCTGCCACCCCAACCCCGGAGAGGCTACTGGGCTCTTCAAGCAGCAGAGAGAACGATGTGGAGAGAAATGAGAGGAAATGCCATTAAATTTGCTTCCTTTAAAGAGTGCTACCCACAGTTTTCTCTGAACTGTACCTAAAAAGTCAGGAGAGAGAACTCGTTAACTTTTGTTTGGCTTAACATTGCCAGCTTCAAGTCAACCATAGGCCCCCAGAAGGTTTTGTAAAATATTTAATCTAGCTCAGACAATTTCCTGCAGTCCCCAACCAGACCACCCCACTTACTGAGCCGCTGCCAAAAACCAGGCATGGCCACAGGCTGCCAACTAGAGGCTTTCCAGTGCCTGGCTGGCCTGAGACCTCTCTGGGAGCCAAGTAAGACCCTTCACACAATACAGCGCTACTAAGACCTGGGTAACCCTGGAGGTTCAAACCTATGAGGAAGAAGCCCAAGAAATGGAGTTAAACATGCTTCCCCCACTAAACTGATTGCTGTTTCTGTGACCTGTGTGGCTCTGGCCCTCTCTGAACCCTGTGGAATGGGTAAGAGGATGTCTCACTCTCCTCCAGGCGCTATGCATTTTAAAGAGTGGGCACCATGGGAGGGGTTGACCCTTGTGCGTCCCCCAGAGCCCTCCACCTCCATCCCATTCACTGTTCTTCGACACAGTCTCACTAGAGAGCATAGCAAGCAGAAGGGGGATCCTTCGACTCCACTGAACCTCAACTGAGCCCTTCCAAACGTGAGGCTGACGGGGAGAACTCCTGCTCTGCCCAGTTTCCATTCCCGCCTCCAGAATAACGAGCCGAAAACATGTGTACTGTAAATAAAGCTTGTCTAAATAAAGCACTCGGGTAAAGGCTGCCGAGAAAACACTCCGCATCGCTGTGTGCTCAGAGTGTGAGTCAGCTTCCCAGCCCCCGGGGAACAATGGAGATCTTGCCAAGGGTCCCCTTCTGTCAACCCATGACGGCCCCCAGGCCTGCTTGGGTGGAGAGGGTGCCGCCACACTGGGACCTTAAGCCCAGAGGATCGGAAGGGGGAGGGGCGCAACTGGGGTTGGGGTCCAGCCCCAGGATTAGCACCACCAGGAATCCCTCGGCCGGCAGCTGCCGCGGAGGGGGTGGGGGTTAAACAAACATCGGGCAGAGCAACGAGCCTGCCGAGCCTGCCGTGTTGTAGCCGGCGCGGAAAGAGAGGGAAGGGTGTGCACACTACCGAGCCTCACGACGGGAAGACGCCTCCTACCCACGCCAGGCCAGCGCCCACTCGGCAAGCCGCCTCTCCTCCTGTCTCAGTGGAAACGAGCACAGCAGCTACTAAGAGCACCCCATTCCTTCTCCTGTCCCTGTAGGCCCATACACATAAACTAGTTCCACACACACGGGTACCAGAGACTCGAGGAGGCCTGGCCTCCAGCGCGCGCAGTCTGGGAGCAAAGGCCGAAGGAAATGGCGCCCCTTTAGTGGAGGGCAGTGTTGGGACTCGTGGTGGCCTCCGCACTGTGTCTTCTATCACTACCTCTGGGCTTCCTTGTGAAATTGCATTCCCCAGGGCAAAGGCCTTCCGGGTACCTACAGCTTGGTTCCGACTGGTGCCGAGGCCTCTGCTCTGGTAGGGCAGGTGGCTTCCCCACGCCCAGTAACCTCAAGGGTCAGAGATCCACCCCGCAGGCCCGTGGTTTCCAGAGCCACGCGGCCAGCCCTTCCTCCCAGCCTCTCTGGCCAAGGCCGCCCAGCCTCCTCAGGCTCGACCAGCCGGTTCAAGCGGGGATCCAAAGCACCCAGGGCCTCACCCACGCCCTATGCACTCGCAGCCCGCAGGACCCGGGCCCGCGCTCCATCTGCCTGGAATTGCTAAATCGTCACTGGGCAGGGCGGGGGGTGAGGCTTTGGGAGCCGAGTTTGAGACGGAGAAGACGAGGAAAACAAGTGAAACGGTAGGGGCGGGGTGGCCTGACGGCTCATAAATCACCCAGCCCCACCCTCGGGCCTCTGCGCACAGGCGCCCTAGCCCCAGCGGGGGAGAGGAGGGTCACTCGGCCACTCCTGGCCGACCTCTGAGCTCTCTTCGGAGCCAGAGCCCCACCCTTGGGCTCAGGCCGCGCTAGAACTAGCTCCTGGCCCAGATCGTAAACCACCCGCCGGATTCGGCGGAAAGCCGCCCTTGGACGCAGCGTGCATCCGCCCAAGGGGAAGTTTATTTATAGCTTGTAAACGTAAAGGAAACCAGACCGCGCTAGCTCGCCGCGCGGGCTCCTTCGACCCTCACCTGCCCACCAGGAGGGCGCGAGACTGGCAAAGGGAGGCTTCTGTCCCTCCACCGCCCTCCCACCCCCGCTCCACTCCCAGGGGAGAACAGGGCCCTAAGAGGCTAGCGAGCCTTAAATTCCTCTCGGGCGCCTATCCAGTACCGTGAAAGCCAGGGAAGGCGGAGGACAGGGCCAGGGCACTGGCGTGGTTAGGGTGGGGGCGGCCAAGCTGGCCCACTTGGCACGCAAGGGCGGGCAGGCGGAGCAGCGCGGCGCGGGATTCCGCTGCTCCCGCTCCGGGCCAGGGGAAATCCTGGAGTGCCAGAGAGCCAGGGGAGGGGGCGCTCCGGGAACCTCTCCTTGGAAGGCGGGATGCTTTCCCGTTCCTCCTGCGCACGTGTCCTCAACAGAGCCGGCAAGCGCTGCGCGCCTGGGGCTGCGATCCTCGGGTGACGGCGGCTGAAAGCGCGCCCCCCCCCCCCCGCCGTCACCGCCTCTCCTGAGGAGCTCCAGTCTCCAGGGTGCGCTCGGGGCAGGCCTGCGGAGCCGGAGAAACGAAAAAGTGCCAGGGAGGAGATTAGGAAGAGAAGACATTAAAAAGCCTTGCCCTGAATAGACAAGCAGCCGAGCAGAAAAAACGCCTGCGAGTCCCCCCACGCCCACACCCCCGTCCCGACGGCCGCTCCCAGTCCCAACAGAGTGCACCCACCCCCGGCCTAAGCGAATTGGTGTATTTGTGTGTGTGTGTGTGTGTGTGTGTGTGTGTGTGTGTGTGTGTGTGTGCGCGTGTGTGCGCGCGCGCGCGCACTCGAGCGCCTGGAGGGCAGTTGCGAAACGGGCTCTTGGCTGCAGCGCGGCATAATGGAGGTGGCTGGAACAATGCGCGCTTTGTGCGCGCGGAGAGTTGTTTTCCACCCGCCTTGCCCCCCTGCTCAGGCCGTATGGCACTTTAATCCTTGCCACGGCTCGGCACAAATGCACTTGTGTCCTGCGGGGCACCAGGGGCCGTACGACTGGAGCTGCCCCCCCCCCCACCCCTGTGGACCCCCCTGCCTGCTGCCCGATGTTCCTGCGCAGCCCCCGCCAACACCTCAATTCCCGGCGTGGGCCAGCGAGCTGGCTTGGAAGCTGACGAGCCCGCAGGCCACTTTTATTTTCCGTGAAAATGGTCCCTCCCCCCCTTCGCGAGAACACACACACACACACACACACACACACAGCCGAGCCGACCGCAGGCCCCACACTCGCCGCCCTCCCTCGCCTTGGCCCGCCCGGCGCTCTGGACTCCTGCGAACAATAGTAAATGTCAACAGATTCCGCGCGGCGAGTGTCTGACTCGGCCGAGATAAGGATACCCGGTTGGCCCGGCGCTCCGCGCCGCCGCGGGGAGAGCCCACCCTGACCCTGGCTGGAAAGAACCGGCTGTGACGAAACCCGTGCCAGGGGCGGGGGACAGAAGGGGAGGACACTGGTCCCAGCCCGGTGGGGGAGCCTCGCCAGGAGACCAGGCCCCGCCCCGCCCCCACCCCGCTTAACACCAGGCTAATGGGCGGCCCGAGGGGCACTGTGAAAGCCACCAGGTCGAGGTGGCTGTCGGGCCTACTTTCAGCCCGTGACTCCACTCCCCAGCGGACGCCGGCAAAACACTGATGCGGGTGAGGACTCAGGCAGTTTTCGACTTACTGGACGCCGGCACCTGAAAGACTCAAAGAATTCCAGTCCTTCTCTCCCGAAACTCACTAAAATAATTTTTTAAGCGCGCGCACACACTCGCAGGTCCTCCTCCTCAGTCGTCCGCAACCCGCCACCCAACCGAGTTAAAATTCACAAATTGATTCCCACGCGTTGGTATTAATGGGTTGTTCCTCCTAAATTGTTGCCAACTTTGCTAATGGATTATTATTTAAATGATTTCTTTTTTATAAAGTACGTGTTGTTTTATAGATGCGTATTTACTTAAAAAAATCAACTGCATCTATTAACATATTAAAGAGAGAATAAAGCATCGGGGCTGGTGTAATGTACTGTTCAGCCTTACTTTGGGTGCTCTCGAAGATAGGAAAATCTTATTTGTTTAATAATAAGTCACTCATGAATATGCAAATGACATCGGCGCAGTACCTCACTTCTGTCACTATTAATGAGTTGCAAATTAATGTGACAACAAAAGGAAAATCTATTTAGTGGAGGAACTCGGGTTCCTACCTGGGGAGATCACAAGCAGGCCTGGAACTTGGGTCTCCAGGAAGGAGAAGACTGGGGATGGACACCTCTTCTCACCCAGCCTTTTCCTGGTGTCTCCACTATTGTTTGGTCTCAGGGACCTGCTTTGTCCGTTGTCCCTTAAAATTCCTGCTCCAGGCCAGAGGAAGAAAGGCTGCTGTAGGGTAATTAAGGCCAAGAATGATTAATGGAAATTAGGGCTACGATTTGAAGTAAAGCAGTTGGCCAAGCAGATTTTTTAAGGGGTCTCCTCCCCCCCCCCCTCCAGCTTATTAAAGATTCCCCAAAGCCGTTTTGACCTCTGTTGCTTTGGACAGGGTTAGGACCGTAAATATCAAATTAGGCCTCATAGGCGTGGATCACAGGTATTAATACAGCACCCTATGCACTTGCATTTTATGAGGTGACTTTGCTGATGGGAGATTTAAGACCAGATAGGCTCATTTTCCTGCCGACTTAGCTTCCCAGAGGTTACAGACTGACGTCTGGTTGTCTTCCATTTGAGCCCTCGTTCTTTCCTGGCCTACACATCAGAGTCTGTTTTTATTTCATCGATGGATGCTAAAAAGAGTGTTTCTAATTCAGTTAATTTTGGAAGCATCGCTGAATAAAAACAAATGTTGAGCTGCCCAGAGTTGTGGGCTAATAGTTCAGGTGCCTGAGTAGTATTTCAAGAAGCTGTTTGGGCTCTGTGCCTGTAGCTCAAGTGGCTAAGGTGCCAGCCACATACACCAGAGCTGGAGGGTTCAAATCCAGCCTGGGCCTGCCAAACAACAATGACAGCTACAACCAAGAAATGAACGGGCATTGTGGTGGGCGCCTGTAGTTCCAGCTACTTAGGAGGCTGAGGCAAGAAAATTGCTTGAGCCCAGGAGTTGAAGGTTGCTGTGAGCTGTGATGCCACGGCACTCTACCCAGGGCAACAGCTTGAGACTCTGTCTAAAAAAAAAAAAGAAGCTGTTTGACTAGGGAACCTCCTTCTGGGGAGATACAAATATTCTATATCTAACCAGGTTAATGGTTACATGGTTTTATATGTATGTAAAAATTCATCAGGCTGAATAGTTAAGATTTTTTTTTTTTTGAGACAGAGCATCAAGCTGTCACCCTGGATAGAGTGCTGTGGCATCACAGCTCACAGTAACCTCCAATTCCTAGGCTCAAGCGAGTCTCCTGCCTCCGCCTCCCAAGTAGCTGGGACCACAGGTGCCCGCCACAACACCCGGCCATTTTTTGGTTGCAGCCGTCATTGTTGTTTGGCCGGCCCTGGGCTGGATTCGAACCCACCAGTTCAGGTGTATGTGGCTGGTGCCTTAGCCCATTGAGCCACAGGCACCGAGCCAGTTAAGATTCTTGTACTTTATATCTAAGTCATATTTTGTTTTGGTTATCGGTTATTATGTAGAGCCACCCAAAAGCTTAGTGGTACAAAACAACAATCATAATTTATTTTGTTCAAGAATATGCAATCCAGGGGTGGCACCTGTGGCTCAAGGAGTAGGGCACCAGCCCCATATACCAGAGGTGGCAGGTTCAAACCTGGCCCCAGCCAAAACTGCAAAAAAAAAATTAAGAGTATGCAATCTGGGCAAGGCTTTCCAGGAACAACTCACTTCTGCTCTACTCTATGTCACCTGAGGAAACTCAACTAGTACTCTACTTTTAAGATGGCTCACATACATAGTTGGCAAGTTATTGCTGGCTCCATGTGGACCTCACCACCTGGTGGATTGAGCTTCCTTACAGCATGATGGCTGAGTGCCAAGAGTGAGCATCCCAAAAGAGAAGAAATAGAAGCCGTCAGTTAATTAAGGCCTGGGCTGGGGGGCAGATGTGGGGGGAGTCTCCCTGACTGGCTTAAAGATTCCACAAAGGTTTTTTGGCCTCTGTGGCTTTGGACAGGGTTTAGGACTATATATACCAAATTAGACTTCACAGGCATGGTCACAGGTATTGACAGCACCCTATGCATGCTATGGCAGTGACATCTGCCATATTCTATTAGGCAAGCTGTCACAGAGCCCGGACTCAAGGGGAAGACATAGACCTTTCCCTCCCACCTCTCAATGGGAAGAGTGTTAGAGAATTTGGAAGCTATCATCTTAAAACTGCTACAGATTTCCTTTTAAAAGAAAATAGACAGCTGGACATCATGGCTGAAACCTGTCATCCCAGTACTTTGGGAGGTCAAGGCAGAAGGATCACTTTGAGACCCGCCTGGGCAACATAGAAAGACCCTGTCTCTACAAAAAGAAAAAATTAAAATTAGCCAGGCATGACACTTCTATAGCTCAGCTACTCATGAGGCTGAGGCAGGAGGATCTCTTGAGCCCAGGAGTTTGAGGTTGCTGTGAGCCATATTAACACCATTGCACTCTAGCCTGGGCAATTGAATGAGACCTTGTCTCGAAAAAGAAAAGAAGTGACTTTATTCTTGGCTTCATATTCCAGCCCATTTTGACTTTCTTCTACATCTCTTTCCTCCCAACCATCAATGGGAGTTAGTTCCTATCCCAGTAAGTGTGTGTAGGTATGTATAGAAAAGACCCTTTAGGCGGCCTGTAGCTCAGTGAGCAGGGCGCTGGCCCCCCATATACTGAGGATGGCGGATTTGAACCTGGCCCCAGCCAGCTAAAACAGCAATGACAACTGCAACAACAACAACAACAACAAAGCCAGGCATTGTGGCGGGTGCCTGCGGTCCCAGCTACTCGGGAGGCTGAGGCGGGAGAATCTCTTAAGCCCGAGAGTTGGAGGTTGCTGTGAGCTGTGACACTACAGCACTCTACTGAGGGCGACAAAGTGAGACTCTGTCTCAAAACAAAAAAAAGACCCTTTAAATTTAGGTTTTTAGTTATCATGAATTTATTAAACTTCCAGATTTTAAAATTTAGACTTTCATAAGTCTTCACTTCAGTTTATTGACCTTGTCATCTTTATTTCATTTATTTATTTATTTATTTTTATTTATTTTTTTGAAGACAGAGTCTCACTCTTGCTTCAGGCTACAATGCCCTGCAGGCATAGCTCATAGCCACTTCAAACTCCTGGGCTCAAGCTATCCTTTTGCCTCAGCCTCCTGAGTAGCTGGAACTACAGGTATGTGCCACCATGCCCAGCTAATTTTTTTATTTTTTGTAGAAACGGAGTCTCCCTTTAGTTCAGGCTGGTCTCAAACTCCTGAGCTGCAGCAATCCACCCACCTAGGATCACAAGCATGAGGCACCCCCACACCGGACCAACCTTGTTATCTTTATATAAAATTAGAACAGGAGAGCTTTTGGTGAAGGCTCAAACAAAGGCAAGTGAAACAGACTAAATGCTCTTAAACTATCCCACTCATTTACAAATTTAGATAGATGTTCCTAAACACTTTAGCATGTAACAAATACATATATTGATTTTGATTTATTTTCTATTTAAGCATTCACATGCCTGAATGGGCAAACTTGTGACCCCAATAAGCAAAATCTTCTCAAGGACTTAAATAACATTTGCACATCAAATTAAATTTCTAAATATACTGAATATTTAGTTGTCTTAAACATTGAAGCTCTGTTTTCCAAGTCAAGTTATAATTCTTTTTGCCTTAAAATCACAAGTCTAAAGTCTGTTGCACAATTTTAAGTTGGAATCATAAGGCTAATTTAGCAGATTCTTCAATACCCCCAAGTTTTCACAAACACTAGAAATTAAATCACATACATAGATTATTCCTGAAGTCAACAGCAAAATGTTACTAGAGTGCATTTGATTCATTTCATCTTCTCCATATTCAATTCTCAACCTTCCCAAGGTTGAAAGGACACCCTCTGAAGAATGTGTTTTGTCATCTCAAGGGAGTTGAGGTTACTTGATGTAAGGAAAAATTTAAGGCTTTGGATAAGCAAAAAGAGATTACTGGCTATTTTTTTCAATGGAATGTTGCAGAGGTAGGGGGTGCATTGTCTGAACTGACAGGGATATGAGGCTTTGTCTTTGACTAGGCTATTTTACAACTCTGTAAGTGTAGATAACTAATAGCAATGTGAATACTTCTTGCCTCTAAACAAGCAAATAACTTCTACCTGGAGGGGGGCAACCCTACCCCACCCTAAAAGCCACTTTAGTGTCCATTTGCAAATTTTTTTCAATATTCCTAATCTGTAAATATGTC
The DNA here is from genome assembly GCA_963574655.1 of Perodicticus potto. Classification (NCBI taxonomy): domain Eukaryota; kingdom Metazoa; phylum Chordata; class Mammalia; order Primates; family Lorisidae; genus Perodicticus; species Perodicticus potto. The sequence goes on from CAUYRH010064051.1 coordinate 42,561, forward strand.
TGTTCTTGAGATTCTCCTTTGAATCAATTGTAAAGTCTTACCCATTCTCTCATTTAATTAATGAATTAAATAAAATCTTTGACATGTTCATTTTATATTTGTATGAGAGTCATGATTTTGCCATTTTTGAAAATTATCTTTGAATGTTGGTCAACAGTTCATCACCCACCTATACGGATAATATTTGTGGTCAGCTAGAAATTGGAAGTCAGGATGCAGAATATGAGACCTGCAAATCTCCAGGGAGAATTTGCTTACACCCCAGACAGACCAAGGAGCCCTTTTTATCCTGTTTATAGTTGCTATGACAACTAAGATCCAAGGCTATACCCTTCAGGTGGAATATTTTTCTCAACCTCTGGTTCCCAGTTCAAGGTAAATCCCTACCTGATTTGTTTCTAACCTCTTCTCTCTCTCAGCTCTGTCATGTGATAGGAAGAAAGGAAAATAAGTAGCTACCACCCATGTTGTTGCAACACTTGATTGGATTCAATTAACCTATTTACCACCTGTGGTGGGTTTTAAATATGTCCACAAATTCTTTGATACTCCTCCCTTCAAAAGGTGGAGCCTAATCTTCCTCCCCTGAATTGCAGCCTGTATTTAGTGAGTCACTTCTAATGAACAGAAGGTGACATCCATTATTAGGATATAAAAGGCATGTGGCTTCCTTCTTGCTAGGGGGGTGGGGGGAAGCCAGCTGCTATGTCATACAGAAATTCAAGCAGCCCTATGGACTAAGCCTTGTATCAATGAATGGTAACAGCCATGGTAATGAGGCCTCCTGGTAACAGCCACGTGAGGAGGCCATCTTGGAAGCAAATCCTGCAGCCCCAGTTGAACCTTCAGATGACTGCACCCCAGCTAACATCTTAACTGCAACCTCATGAAAGATTCTGAGCCAATACCATTCTTTTGAATTCCTGACCAACAGGAACTCCAAGATAATAAATATTTGCTATTTCAAGCCACTAGATTGTGGGGTGATTTATTACACAGCAATGCATGAGTCCATCTTGCATTTGGACACACAGCTAAGCCATTCTAATAACACGAAACATAGTGCCCAAGACACTCATTTATTTTTCTCAACCTTGAGAACCATTTTTAAAAGCCTTGAGAAATAACCTAAATCTCATTGCTGGGAGCGAGAGAAAAGAGTGAACACATATAGTAAAATTAAGTTTCCAGCAATAACAAAGATGGTAAACTAGCAGAAACAGTTTTAAATAGTTCTTCTGATCACTTTGCAGTGGAAAGGCAGAGCTTGGTAAGAATCCATTAACATTTTAACTTACAGAAAGGAACTGTTCTTGGGAGTAGAGTCAAAATGAAACAAAACACACATTCATACCCTCCAAGAAGCCACCAAAAGTGTGAAGAGCAAAACATTAAGTTCTAGAGGAGTGAATCTCCTATAGGTATGCCCTGAAGAGCAACTTAAAGATAAATTAACTTCCTTTCTATCTGCACTGGTCTTTTTCAACAACTGAAAGGAGAAAAGATTTGGAGTGTGACCTAAATGACTCAGGTTGCTTCCTGTCCCGAGAGCAGGGACATTGTAGTGAAGACTTTTCTCCACTAAAGGAGCAGGTAGACCATACCATATTCAAATTAATCTCTTCCTGGGAGCTCAGTTGGAAAAAGGGAAGTCATGCGTATGTGCGCCCCTCATGTTCTTCCACAAAGGATTTGAGTAAATTTATAATAAAATACGTAATAAGCTGTTAGAAAGATACAAGTAGTAAAAAAAAAAGAATCAGGGCAAACTTAACTAAGGGTAGAAAGTTGAGACAATACAAATGCCATAAAAGGAATACTTTTTTTTTTTTTTTTGAGACAGTCTCACTTTGTCACCCTTAGTAGAGTGCTGTGGCATTACAGCTCACAGCAACCTCCAACTCTTGGGCTTAAGCGATTCTCTTGCCTCAGCCTCCCAAGTAGCTAGGACTACAGGGGACTGTTGCAACACCCAGCTATTTTTTGTTGCAATTGTCATTGCTGTTTTAGCTGGCTGGGGCCAGGTTCGAACCCACCACCCTCAGTATATGGGGCCAGCACTCTATCCACTGAGCCACAGGCACCGCCCATAAAAGGAATACTTTTATTCTAGCAATTTGTCAGCTTTCAGTATTCATTCATTTCAACAGTATTTATTGAGCAGCTACTATAAAACTAGAAGAGGATGTGATAAGAACACGCAACACACAACTCATTGTTAAGGATGTTCATGGTCTAGTAGAAGGAAACAGGGACATAAACTGTAGTGATGGGCAATAGCGTTATAGCTGAGTCAGTAAGTCTTTGTAGGTTACTAGGTGCATATGCCACAAAACTATGACATATGTTCACCAAAAAGCATGGCTGACAGCAGCACTATTGGTAATGGCCCAAAGCCAGATTTTACCCAAATGCCCACCCAGAGCAGAACCAGTATAGACACTGTTGTGTCTTCACACAATGAAATACCATACAGCAGTGAGAATAAACAATCTGCAACTATGCTTAACAATACAGAGGCATCTCACAAACATATTAATCGGAAGAAGCCAGACGTGGAAAGGCACAGACCGTATGACTCTCTGTAGATGAAGTTTAAACCAGCCCCAACTAACCTATGCAGTTAGAAATAAGGACTATAGACTTGGCGCCAGCCACATGCACCAAAAATGGCGGGCTTGAGCCTGGCCTGGGCTAGCTAAACAACAATGACAATTGCAACAAAAAATAGCCAGGTGGGGCGGCACCTGTGGCTCAGTGGGTAGGACGCCAGCCCCATATACCGAGGCTAGTAGGTTTGAACCCGGCCCGGCCAGCTAAAACAGCAATGAGAATTGCAACAAAAAATAGCCAGGCATTGTGGCAGGCACCTGTAGTCCCAGCTACTTGGGAGGCTGAGGCCAGAGAATCGCTTAAGCCCTAGAGTTGGAGGTTGCTATGAGCTGTAACGCCAAGGCACTCTACCGAGGGTGACGTAGTGAAACTCTGTCTCAAAGAAAAAAAAAGGTGCGGCGCCTGTGGCTCAGTGGGTAGGGCGCTGGCCTCATATACCGAGGGTGGCAGGTTTGAACCCGGCCCCAGCGAAACTGCAACAAAAATATAGCTGGGCGTTGTGGCGGGCGCCTGTAGTCCCAGCCACTTAGGAGGCTGAGGCAGGAGAATGGCCTAAGCCCAGGGGTTGGAGGTTGCTGTGAGCTGTGATGCCACGCACTCTACCGAGGATGACAAAGTGAAACTATGTCTCAAAAAAAAAAAATAGCCTGGTGTTGTGGTGGGCATCTGTAGTCCCAGCTACTTGGGATGCTGAGGCAAGAGAGTCACTTGAGCCCAAGAATCTGAGGTGACCTGTGACGCCATGGCACTCTACCAAGGGCAACATAATGAAATGCTGTCTCAAAAAAAAATAAAGAATTCAGGACTATAGTTACCCTTCTCAGGGAGGAGTTCAGTGATGGGAGGAGGCCCAAGGGGTACCTTTGGGAGACAGGGAATGTTCTGTTCCTTTATCTGGGTGTTGCTTCTATATAAGGGCAACAAGTACCTGGTTTATTAAAAACTCATTGAGCCATATACTTATGACACTTGCACTTTCTGTGTGTATGGAGTAGTTCAATAAAATGTGGTTTTTTTAAAAAAAAATCCACCCTTTAATAGAGTTTGCAGGCCAATGAGGAAGTAGTGAATAGGGTAGGGAGTTCCAGAAAAGCTTCCTGGAGAAGGTGAGAGGGCCTTGTCTTCACAGGTAAGTTCACCTTAGACTTGGGATGGATGAGAGAAGGAGTTAAGAGAGGGGTATTGCAAAAGCAAATCTACAGAGGCTGGGAAGGGTTATAAACTAACAGTGGCCAAGCAGGGGGACCAGCTTCTGGCATTCCTTATCAGAGTAGCTTTTTCTCTCCCTTATTCACCAGTGTCCACTTAGGAGTTGTTGCTGGAGGGGATGGGTGACATCCTGCTGGGCTGGTGGTCTGAAGAAGAACAGGGAACATTAAGTGACAGGAAGAAGAGCTATAGAAGAATGAGAAAGAACGTCAAGGAGCAAGGAGGAGAATAAAAAGAGGTGTATTTTTAAAGCTCCTGGTTACACATTAAAAAATACAGCCTGTTCAGCTATCTATAAAGGCAGCTTCACGAAATCTTAAGAAGGACAGAATCAGTCATCAAAGGGATGCCCCTATTTCTCTCTAAAATAGGACTTGTTAACTTAGGATCCAAAGATAGACTTCTGAGGACTTGTGAACTTGAATTGGAAATGTTTGTATTTTTCTTTTCATTAAACTTTAACTGCA
>CAUYRH010064052.1:0-34691 GCA_963574655.1 Perodicticus potto
AAAAAAAAAAAAAATTGGCTCAGTGCCTGTTGCTCTGTGACTAGGGCGCCTGACATTTACAATGGTGGTGGCAGGTGCTAACCCAGCCAGGGCCTGTAAAACAACAATGACAACTAAAACAAAAAAAAAAAAAAAAAAAAAAAAGGAGAAAGAAACAAAGAAAATCACAGTCTAAGGAGGCCACGGGAGTCACCTGGCAGGTCAGTGCAAAGGGAATAGATTCGGCAATCCAAACACCTAGGCGCCATTGTTTCTCACCACCTGTACTCTCTTCCCTTTTTCCACCCACCCCACCCACACCTGCTGGGATGACCTGGTTCGGGGCAGTAGTCAGGTCTGGGCACTGGTAGAGTGGGGCTGCAGAGGGCTGTAGCCCTGGTTGCGTTGCTTGGATACTCTCTGCTGGCCCCACACCCAGTTGTCCCTATTGCATTTATGAGCCACATCCATTCCCCCACCCACACAGAGCCAACCCTCCCGGCTCAGAATTGCTCAGCAGGGAACAGTTTAGACTTAGCTATGATTCAGGCCCCAAACGACCAGGCTCAGATACCTGGGGGACAGCACCCTCCACTGGTCAAAGGAGAGCCCCACTTCTATCAGAAGTTGATCCTAGTGACCACTTCTCCCCCCTTCCGAAACAAAAGAGGAGTGGGGAGGATGATTCTTATAACGTGGACAGTTCGATACTCCTGGAAGTGAAAAGGCCCAAACAGTCTACCAACTGGAATGCATGTTGGAAAAGAAGGAGCCTGGTCAAGGGGAAAGAGTGGCAATGAAGGAATTCAGAAGGCAGAGGCAGGATTTTCAGATGGGGAAACAGAATGGGAGGGAGTGGGGAGCACAGTGATGATCCCTGAACAGTGCGGGGACCCATCATTGTTCTGGCAGCAGTGACTTCTCCAGCCCTCCACGCTGACTTCAGCACACTGGCCAGGCCCCTTACCTTGGAGGTAAATGATTTGATCTTCCCAAAGAGTGACTTCTTGCTGGTAAAGATGAGGTCATCTTCCACATCCTCACCTTCCATAATGGCACAGCTGTCAGCGGCTGGCAGGTCACAGTCCTTGAGGGTAGCATTCATCACCAGCTTGGAGTACTTGTACTCTAGTCTGTGAAACAGGAGGATGGGAAAGACAAGACATCAAAATGTGGGAATAAGGGGAAAGAGGGAGAGAGTTGGGGGTATAAACAGATACTACTCCCATGCCATGGGTAAGAAAACTGAGGCATAGCAAACTGGTGTAAGGGCTGGGCATATAGAAGGAATCATAGCTCCCACTTCAGTGATCTTTTTTCCTTAAGGCTGATTATTTCTGTGATCTCAAAGCTTAATAGAAATATTAAAACCACAAAGTCATTATTTATATTGGAAATAATAACAAATTTAGGATACTGGCCGGGCACAGTGGCTCACGCCTGTAATCCTAGCACTCTGGGAAGCTTAGGAGGGTCGATTGCCTGAGCTCACAGGTTCGAGACCAGCCTGAGTCACAGCAAGACCCCATCTCTAAAAATTACCCAGGCATTGTGATGGGTACCTGTGGTCCCAGCTACTTGGGAGGCTGAGGCAAGAGAATCGCTTGAGCACAAGTGTTTGAGGTTGCTGTGAGCTATGATGCCAGGGTACTCTACCCAGGTGACAAAGTGAGATTCTGTCTCAAAAAAAAAAAGAGTGGGATACTCTTTGCTTTACCTCTGAGAATCTAAAGCCATCATAGACTGCCACATGGCACCACCCCTGTTCAGGGGTTGAATTAACCAGGGCATACACTGGCTATGTGGCTCAATAGGTCTCTGGCACAGGGTCTGTAGCCAACCTCAGAGAAAAGCCTCTTTTTTTTTTTTTTTTTTTTTTTTACAGACAAGTCTCACTTTGTCACCCTCAGTAGAGTGCTGTGGCATCACAGCTCACAGCAACCTCCAAGGCTTAGGCTTAGGCGATTCTCTTGCCTCAGCCTCCCAAGTAGCTGGGACTACAGCACCCACCACAACGCCTGACTATTTTTTGTTGCAGTTTGTCTGGGGCCAGGTTCGAACCCACCACCCTTGGTATATGGGGCGGCGCCCTACTCACAGAGCCACAGGCGCTGTCTGAGAAAAACCTCATTAACTTACACCCTCACATGTTCTCCCTGCTCGATAATTGAACCCTGTTCATCCCCAAACTCTAATACCCCATCACGTACTTTTGATTCTTTTTCCAAAAGTAGCAGGTCAAGACGGTGAGCAGTATGGCAGTACATGTGCCTGCAGAAATGCCCACTTTCAGCCAGAAATCTATTGTTTTGCAGATGGTGACTCTCTGCTCAGGCAGAGAAATGCCTCCAGAGCATAGCTTTGGTTCTCGCCACACATAAGTAGTTTTCTGTTTTGAGAGGAAAACCAGCAACTCAGATTTCACATCCCCCGCCCCTTTTTTTTGTAGAGACAGAGTCTCACTTTGTCACCCTCAGTAGAGTGCCGTGGCTTCACACAGCTCACAGCAACCTCTAACTCCTGGGCTTAGGCGATTCTCTTGCCTCAGCCTCCCGAGTAGCTGGGACTACAGGTGCCCGCCACAACGCCCGGCTATTTTCTTGTTGCAGTTTGGCCGGGGCCGGGTTTGAACCTGCCGCCCTCTGTATATGGGGCCGGCGCCTTACCCACTGAGCCACAGGCACCGCCCTCACATTCCCTTTTCTCCTGAGACGTCCCCAGTCAGAAGGAAACCTACCTGGATCCCAGCCACACAGCTGCTGACGATGGCGTGGTAGTCAGCCTCCGAGCACAGGGGGCAAGCGGCCACACTCTCCCACAGGAAGTGGAAGTTGCAGCCATCACAGGTCCCGTCTGAGCACATGCTGGCAAAGCGGAAAGGAGGTCTGAGCTCCACTCGCCGGGTGGTGGGGGAGATCTGCTTGGAGGTCTGTTGTTTCAGAGCTTGCCTGATTCATCCTCTCCCTGTCCAAAATGTTAGCCCTACCAGGACAGGGATGATCTCCAATATCCCTGATGGTCAGAGGCCTTCCGACCCTCTACCTGTTTATGCTTTTGCTGACATCACATGACAGCTGATAGAAGGTGTCTGAGCTCTAACACGGCTGCCTCATCAACCCCTGAAGTTCCTACTATTGGACATGTGACATTTTGCAACAGCACTTTTATGCAGCATCCTGGGGTTGGGGCTGGGATTGGCCTTGAGGAATGAACTTCAAGTCACGTACATCTGTACTTCACTGTGATGTTCAAATGACAAGAACAGTGCTTTTACGCTTAGACACGACTGCTGGGTCAAGATGCCCTGCTCTGCTCCCCATCTCCCCATCAGTTGTTGCTTAGAAGGAGCATTTCTCAGACTGTCTTCCTCAAGACTCTAATGCCCATCAAGATGTTAGCTGGCAGCTTGGCACCTGTAGCACAGTGGTTACGGCGCCAGCTACATACATCGAGGCTGGCAGGTTCGAACCTGGCCTGGGCCAGCTAAAACAACAACAACCACAACAAAAAATAGACGGGCATTATGGCAGGCGCCTGTAGTCCCAGCTACTTGGGAGGCTGAGGCAAGAGAATCGCATAGGCCTAAGAGTTAGAGGTTGCTGTGAGTTGTGACTCCACAGCAACATAGTGAGACTCTGTCTCGGGGTGGGGGGGGAAGATGTTACCTGGTGCTACATGGGAAGAAAAGGGGGAGGTCTGTGGTCATATTAGTTTGGAAACTAATTACTAGTAAACTAGGAAACTAGTTACTAGTTTGGTAACTCAGCTATTAAACTCAGAATTGGATCTTTTAGTTGCAGAGAGATCCATTCTTAGGATCCCTAAGATCCCTAGGATCCCTAAACCTTTACCAATCCTGAACTCCTAGCAACAAAGTGTGGCCCATGTGAGTGTGCATGCAAACTATGTGAGGACTTTTTTGCTTATCTGGTGGTAGATATCACTAAAATTATGCACAGACCTTTTTGTGCGTGTTTGTGTGCACTCATCAGCTTTCCTTAGTGTTTGTGTATTTAATGTGTGACCCAAGATAATTCTTCTTCCAATGTGACCCAGAGAAGCCAAATGGTTGGACATCCCTGTACCTAAAGTCTCACTGGTTCCTTTAGTTCTTAAAACAACCACAGGGAAGTTACTATGATGCCAATTTTACAGATAAGGGGAAGAAAGGCCTAGAGAAGATAAATATATTCCTGATAACACAGGTAGGAAATGGAGGAACTGACTCAAATCCAGCTCTCGGCCAGAGCCATGGACACCAAGCTGCACAGCTGCCACTGTCATGAGAACATGGGGGCAGCTTTGAGTCTTCCTTCTGCCCCATCCCTGCCATCTGATGACTGAGAATTTGCGGCCATGACTATGCCCCCAATAGCCTAATAAGAGATCTCAGACTCTTTTCCCTTTTGCTTTTTTTTTTCAGTAATCCCTGGGTCTTGGGAAAGAATGAGTCTCAAGAAGGGGGACTTTGGCCTTCGTTACATACTTTTGTAGGGCTTACCTTGGCAGCAGCAGACTTCCAGGGGCAGATTTCTGGGGATTGCACCTGACACGGATGGTGGTTGATCTTCCAGAACTGCAGGATTGGGTTACATCATTGGACCTGCAGAGAAAGCCAGCCCCCATGGGGGAACAAGTCACTCAACCATGTTGTTGGACAGCCACTAGGTGCAGCCAGTATGGAATGATTCCCTTGCTGGGGAAGCCAGGACTTGGGCTCTAGCCTGACACACAGGGAATGCACAGGCCTTGGTTTATACATGGAGGGTGGGGATCAGCAAGATCTAGTCCAGGAGGAAATGCAATGGTCTAGGAAAGGCACGGCACACACTGGAGGATCCTTAGGCTGGAAGGGAAGTCCACTGCAGATCATCCAATCTTTCTCTCTGCTTCCAGGGCAGAGCTGCCCCAGTGATACCCAAAAGCTGGGATCAGGGAACTCCCGGCCTTCAGCTAACATGTCTAGGCAGATCTGCTAGACTCGATAAGCAATAGGTGGCAAGAGAGGATAGGATGCAGCAGAACTTGGAGGAGTCCTAGGTTTCACTTGCATTAGCCTGGCCTCTCATCTTCACCTATAAAAGAAGATCACGTCCGGTATTCCCAAGGACTCCGGGTGGAAAAGTTCAGCTGGGGAGGTGATTCCATCCAGAGTCATATCTGTTGTCACCCCTGCCAAATTAGAGCTCCTAATTAGTTCTTACTAGCAGCATCAGCTAGCAACCCACTTTAATTCTTTCAATACCTATCAACATCCAACCTCACTTCATCTCATTATATCCCTGAGTGGCTCATGAAAGGAGTGAACAAAGGTTTGTCAGAGGCCCCAGGGGCACGTGGCACATAGGATGGAATAGGAAATTGGGGTGAGAAGGTCAGGCCCCTCACAGAATGCTCTTTATTGCAAGCCTGGTAGCTTCATTCTCTCCTGCACAGACATTGCACACTTGCACACACACACACTCACTCGAACAAAGCCGGAGCAGCTGAGGCACTCACCAATAAGTCGGTCAGCGAGGCTGACAGGCTGTGAGGATACCCCAGCCTTGTAGCCTGTCACTTCTGGGGGGATGATGACTGCCTGGCAGACGTAGGATACGATGGATTTGGAGAACCCTGACTCACCCTCAGGAATCCGGAGGTCAGTGACATTGTCAGTGCACACAGACATTTTCTTACCCTGGTGGTAGGGAGGGTGTGGGATGTGAAGAAGAAGAAGTGAGAAGTGCATAGTCACAGAGGAATTCCCAAAAGAGAACAGGGAGAGGTTTGTTTTCACATCTCACATGTTGGAACATTTCAGCCTTCCAACAATATGTTGCAGAGGAATGATTCATCTCAGGTCTAATGACAAGATGTAAATTTTTTAAGTGTTTTTTTTTTTTTCATTTTGTTTTCTTTTGAGACAGAGTCTCAAGCTGTCACCCTGGGTCACAGCAACCTCAAACTCTTGGGCTTAAGCGATTCTCTTGCCTTAGCCTCCCAAGTAGTTGGGACTACAGGTGCCCGCCACAACGCCCAGCTATTTTTTGGTTGTAGTTGTCATTGTTGTTTGGCAGGCCCAGGCTGGAGTTGAACCTGCCAGCTCTGGTGTATGTGGCTGGCACCCTAGCCACTGAGCTATAGCCTAAGATGTAAATTTTTTTTAAAAGCAAAAAATAAGGTGTAGGTGCCCTAGTTTTTGGAACTCTGGCCCCGGGTCCCCAGGTTTTTTTGTTTCCTTGGAGTTTGTTTCACCTGAGAGCCCCTACATAAGCTGGGTCATGATGGTGGCAACTGATTTAGAATTCTAACCTACCAGCCCACCAGTTAAAGGGCCTTCCTTATCCTAATCAGTTTCTTAGACAGAAACTGAAATATATGTCCAATCCCCAAACCGGTGAAATTTATTTTTGCGGCTGAGTCTTACTATGTTGCCCAGGCAGTTCTAAAAATCCTGGCTTCATATGATCCTCCCACCTTAGCTTCCTGGGCAGCTGGGACTACAAGTGTGGGTCAGCTGTGAAATTTATTTGCACATTTGGCCTTTTGGGGAAAAGTTTTCAGGGAGATTTATAAACATTTAAACACCCTTTAACCTCCAGAATCCACTGCTATCTGATTAATCTCTGGTTTTCTCCTGTGTCTGTCTCTAGCCTCTAACCTACTAGCTTCCCTTCTCAATTATGTCACTGTCAGACTGCATATGGTACCTGGTTTCCGCAGAGACTGAAAGCAAAGTGATGGAAATATTTCAGCCCTTTGGAAGTGAAGCTTGAACCTCCAGTCAGAGTGACAGTATTTGTCAAAGCGGAGAAGTTGTAGTTGAAAGTCCTAGCTGGGGTGTTGCGTGTGAAGGTACAATCGTTGTAGCACAGCGAGTGGATCTGGGGGGAGAGACAGTGTCAGGCCAGCTGGGTAGGCAGGGCCTTGAGAGGCTGCAGGAGAAAGTAGCTGTTTCCTCCCCAGCCTGCTCCAGCCCCGATGAGGTGAAAGAAGAGAAATAAAGGATTAGGGGTGGGCACGAAAAGCAATGTAGTAGCACTAATGGGATTCATGTCCATTTTGCCATTCAATTATTAGCACATATAGGATGTACAAACCCAAATCTGTTATTTTCCAGTAGGTGGTTCAGTCAAATTCTATAGCCCTGTCCCTGTGCCTGTCCAGACCCAGGATAACCCTTCTTATTTCCAAGCAGAAGACGATGGAGTACTAACCCAAAGAAGGGTGCCCAGGATGGCAGAAGAGAAACTGTGTGTCTTTCCCCCTCACCCTCTGAACACTGCTCCCTCTTTCTCAGGTTCTCTGTAGGAAATTGATCTCCAGAGGGAGTTTTACTTCCTATAAACAGATTTCTTGCTGTTTCAGGATCCCCATTCAGTAGCGGCCTTATACAAATGTCATTCCCTCCCATTGCAGCAGGGGGCGCTCCAGGGGAAGAAGATTGTGGCAAAAGTCCTGGGTGCCCAAAAGAGGTAGCCAGGGATCTGCAGAATCCTTGTACTTGTAGAGCGGAACTGAGCGATGTTTGCAGAGCACCTATAAATAATGCTTTACATTCTATCTAGACTTCAGCTGATTGAAAAAAATATGTAAAATAAAAATGTAAAAATAAATAAAACCTTACAGAAATGTATGCGCATGTCGTTGAGATAAGTAAAATACAAATTCATTTGAAAGCATCAATGAATACTGAAGCGCTTTTAGTCACACATACTTTCTCAGATGCAGAAAGTAGATGGAAGCAACAGCATTGTTTTTCCACTTTAGAAAGGAGTCTTTATACCTGTCAACTTGAAAAGCCACTGGGATGGAAGACAGCAATGCTAATTAACCAAGTGTCCCAGCAAAGGTTTGGTTACCTTCCCAAAGAAGTGGGAGCAAATTCCCTTGAGAACAGGCTGGATTGGACTGGACTAAATTCAAGCCACAGGCCCTGCTATTCCTTTCTTTCAGATCTCTGCACAGATGCCAAATAACCTTCTAGACCAGAGTCATGGATTTCCCTTACCCATCAACTGAAAATGGGACTAGTCCATGACTAAATCTTGGAACCTTGGGATCACCACCCAGAGTCATAGCCTAGATGGGTATCCTCCAGAACTCCTAGCTGGGAGTATGCTAGTGGCACATGCTTTGGGATCAGCACTCAGGAACCCTATCCAGCAACCAACACCCTCTGAGGCCATCCACCTGGAGGGTCAAGTTTAGGATGCATGACAGACTTCTAGCACCTTGTTGTTCTTGGTCCCTGTACCGCAGGACACACAGGCCTGGACACCATAAGGCTGGTGGGCTCTCAGGATTGTGTTAGGGGGACAGGAGTGGCAGGTTCCTGAATCTCGGTCAATGTAGTAACCAGCAGGACAAGAGGTGCAGGAGGAGCCCATGTCAGAGGCTTCTAGGGCACAGGGACGGCAGTAAGAGGCCACCCCGTCCAGGACATTGGTGACATTGATAGAGTAGATCTTGGCAACATCGTTGGTATACTTCCTGCCCTGAAGACAAGGAAACAAGAGGGGAGAGAGTGAAAGCCAACATGGCAGCAACAATCGAGGCCTCTGGAAATAGCAAAGTAGTTCTTTCTTTTCTTTTGTTTTGAAAGATAGGATCCTGCTATGTTGCCTAGGCTGGAGTGTAGGGGCTAGTCACAGGCAGGATCATAGCACACTACAGCTTCAAACTGCTAGCCTCAAGTAATTCTCCCATTTCAGTCTCCCAAGCAAGGGCTTTCTAATCTTTTATCCTACAATACTCAAGAAAAACATTAGAAGCATCTATTCTTTTTACTCACTTAACAGTGGCTCTTTACTTACATTTTGTGTCATTTTAAAACAAAATTGAGCCATTTTAAAAGATGCATGAAAATGTTAAGTACCATAAGGGAAGTATCGGTAGCTACAGTTGTATGGAAAAAGCAGCTCTTTTCCTTGTAAAAGACACACACACAAAAAAGTATTTGTAGAGAAATAGAGACTATATAGGAGATACTCTAGATATTAATTGTGTTATCTCTGGGTAGTAGGATATGGCTGACTTTATTTCTTCTTTTTGCCTATTTAAGTTTTCTGCAATGAACCTGTATTATTTTGAGTTAAGAAATAAAACTCGAGTTATGATTACTGAAAACAACAACAGATCTGGCACTGCACATGTCCTTGGGGCAGGGACTACAAGGGCAGACCGGTCATTTAAAGCAACTGCATTGACATCGTCCCAGGAAGTCACTGGCTAAGGCTGGCTGATCCTCAGAGGGTTGGCCAGGCACTTCCCTGCCTGATTCATTGAGATTCTGAACCTCAGAACTTAGGATAATGCCAGACCTCCTCCTGGGTTGAAAGGGTCTTCTCTGGGAGTCAGGGATCTGAGGAAGGGGAAGAACTTACTGCCTCACGAAAAGTGGTCCTCTGGAAGGCCCAGGTGAAGCTCATGGTAGCGTTCTCCTCAACAATGTAGGTATAGGACTGTTTGCCTTTGGAACCTTTCCACGTCTCCACGGGAGTGTTGGTCCTAGAATTCACACCCTGACCCCAGGACAGACAAGTGAAGAAAGTGTGACAACTGGAGGGGGAGTGGGTGCCCATACTGCTGCCATCCGAAGGGTGATCACAGGTGGTCAGACCCATGGTAAACTGTGAAGTCCCTGAGGGTCAGCCCAGGCCTTTGCTCGGTGGAATCACTACAGGTGGACTTCAGTTATGTGGATGCACCAGTGGGGCAGATGGAACCAAGCCTCCCTGGGAAGCCCCATAACCGGCAAAGAAAAACATACCACCATGAAGTAGAGCTCACAGTTCACAGAACAGATTGTCTCAAAGACAAATGTGATTCTGGCCACTTCTTTATTCTCTGTGTCTGCCATCACCGACTGGGGAGGTCTGTAGGGGCAGAAATGCAAAGTCAGTCCCAGAGGGCAAGAGGTGCTTACTGAAGAACCCAGACAGCTGCAAAGGGTCTACTGGGGGATGGGATCAGGTTATTTCCACTCTGGAGAGTATGGACTAAGTTCAGTTTTATCCTCCTAGCTATGTGACTTTGACCTAGCCAAGCAGTAATTTCCTCATCTGTAAAATGCAGGTGATGGCCGGGCACAGTGGCTCCTGTCTGTAATCCTGGCACTCTGTGAAGCTAAGGCGGGAAGATCTTTTGAGATCAAGAGTTCAAGACCAGCCTGAGCAAGAGCAAGACCCTGTCTCTACTAAAAATAGGGAAATTAGGTGGGTATTGCGGCAGGTGCTTGTAGTCCCTACTACTCAGGAGGCTCAGGCAGGAGGATTGTTTGAATACTAGCTTAAGATTGCTGTGAGCTAGGCTGACACCACAGCATCTAGCCTGGGCAACAGAGTGAAACTCTGTCTCAAAGAACAAAAAATGGAGGTGATATTATCTTTATTCACTGACCTCCCATCATTGTGGTAAGATCCCAAGGCATCTATATACAGATATACAGATGTGGAAGTGCTTTATAAAATGGAATATAACCTCACCCAGGGGCTGTGTGTGCCTATATAGTCCTAGCTACTCAGGAGACTGAAGTAGGAGGATCACTTGAGTCAGAAGTTCAAGATCCACCTGGGCAAGGTAGTAAGACCTTGTCTCAAAATAAAGAAAGAAAGAGAGAGAGAGAAAGAGAAAGAAATGCTGGATGCAGTGGTTCATGCCTGTAATCCTAGCACTCTGGGAGGCCAAGGCAGGTGGATCGCTTGAGCTCATGAGTTTGAGACCAGCCTGAGCAAGAGTGAGACCCTGTCCCTAAAAATAGCCAGGCATTGTGGCAGGTGCCTATAGTCCCAGATACTTGGGGACTCCTTGAGCCCAAGAGTTTGAGGTTACTGTGCACTATGCCATGGCACTCTACTGAGGGTGACAAAGTAATACTATCTCCAAAAAAAAAAAAAAAGCCAGGCTGGGTGACTCTCACCTATAATCCTAGCACTCTGGGAGGCTGAGGTGAGCGGATTGCTTGAGTTCAGGAGTTCAAGACCAGCCTGTGCAAGACAAGAACCCCTGTCTCTACCAGAAATAGAAAAACTAGTCAGGTATCATGGTGGGCGCCTGTAGTCCCAGCTACTTGGGAGGCTGAAGCAAGAGGATGTCTTGAGTCCAAGAGCTTGCTGTTGCTCTGAACTGTGATGCCATGGCACTCCATCCAGGGCAACAGAGTGAGGCTCTGTGTCAAAGCAGCAGCAGCAGCAACAACAACAACAACAACAGCAAACTATATAGCCTCAAGCCAAGTACAGTCCGTAAACTAGCAGCATGACCATCTTCAGGAGTTTAATAGAATCGTAGAACCTCAGACTCCTCCCCAGACCCAGTGAATCAGAATTTGCATGTTAACATGATTCCCAAGTAATTCATGTTTTAAAGTCTGAGAATCACTGCTATCATAAAATATAAATTAACTACGCATACTCAGCCTCTCACTCTCCAGCATAGTGGGAGCTCTGCCTGGGTGAAATGAGCAGAATTTGTGGTATCTTCAGCAAAGTCCTCAGGTTGCCCCCACTGTTGGGCAAGAGAGAGTCAGGCCAAACAGGATGGAGGGTGGGGAGTGAGGCAGCACTTTACTACAGTAATCAGATTTCCTAATTGAAAAATGTCTTTTAAATGTTACTCGAAAAAAGCCTAAAAAGTTTGCTCGCCTTGCAAAATCCGGATATATCTGGTCAGCTCTTGGTGATGTGGGTTAAGGAAAGGGAAACTGAGCACCACCATTCCAGGGGTAGAAAGCAGAGACCCCAGGGAAGGGAATGGAGAAGTCACACTGGCAATAGGGAAGCCTGTTCGGTGGTTCCCCCTCATCTCCAAAGCACATATGGGCAGAAGAGTTCACTTTGGCTTTTGAAATCTGCTCATGGCTTCTCTTTTGGTTGTAGCCATTTGCTTAAAGTCTAAGGACCTCCAGTTCCCAGCCCTTCTCTGCATAGTTGTGCACAATGAGCTGGAAGAATCATCTCAATCTCAGGTAGTCCTAAATCAGAGGCTTGTTTTATAGAGAAGGGGCCTAAAGCCTGTACAGGCAAAATGACATCCCCAAGTTCACAAAGCCAGTAAGTGGTAGAGTTCAAGTGCCTGTCTTTCAGTCCAGTGTACTTTTCCACCATACCACACTGCCAGAAGTAATTTTTTTAAGTGGCAAACAAATTATTTGTTGTCTTAGGTCCTCTTGGGATATGAGGACAAATAAGACAATAAGAACAGTCCCTCCTAATCTTCTTGTCCCAAACAAAGATGGATGGTCTATGGGCTATTTTGAGCCTATTTTTGTTAAGCTTTCTTTGTTTTGTTTTGTTTTTAATCTTCTCTGATCTAGTGAGGAGGAAGAATTTGAGTATCAGGTGGCTAGTTGATAGGCTGAGAGAAAATGCATGAGCCTTCATGCCCACTTGGTCTAATTGCACTGTGCCCTCTGCTGTGACCCTGAAAGGAAATTCAGCTCCCGAAGCTCTCTCCTCTACCACATTCCAGAGTGCAGGGGATTTGGGTATGCCCAAGGTGGCCTGGATTTCCCCTTGGTCTTGCAGTCCTCACCTAAATCCTGGCACAACCAGAGTGAGAATCATGAAGTCATTGTCTGAGGCTCCAACAGCTGTATAAATGTGATCACCAGCCACCTCCCAGCCTAGAAAACGAGAGGGGAGAGTTAACGCCCTGGTGCTCTCGGATGCAGGCAAATGTGCACCCAGATGACACCCTGAAAGAGAGATATGGCACCTCATCCTTGGAGGCCTCCAGAACTACCGCTGGACACAAACTATGTTACTTATCCTGCTATTCTGGTCAAAGACTGAAGGTCTCAGAGCAAGACCTTCCGGATGCACGCTCATTGTTTCTAGCACGAATCTTGCATCTGAACGTTTTGGCAGATTATATGTCCATGAAGAGTACAACTTTCAAGGGAATGCATCAGATAATTAGCTTATTTTTCTCAGATATCACTATTAGGAAGAAATGAGAAGTTGGAAGAACAGTGGGAGTGCAGGGAGCTCCTGGTAAGGTGAGAGGCACTTACCTGTCATGCCCTTGTACTCGAAGTTGATCCCACTGAGAACGGTGGTTTCCATGTTTGTGGGCAGCGTGTTCCACCACTTGTATTCAAATCCCACAGCAGGTTCAGTCCCAGCTGGGCAGTGGGTACAATCTGGGGAACCACAGATCCAGGAATTCAGTAGGAAGGCTACATTCAGCAGGAAGGCTGCAGCCACCGTGATAGAAGCTGTTGCCCCCCAGCCAGAGGTGCTACTGAGTTCTGTTGCGCACAGTTCCATCAAGTTGACTCAAAAATATTCTGACAACCTGTTTAACTAACTCATGAGGTAAACACTGAACCTTCATTCCAATATGCCAACAACCCTACTTGCCCACCAAAATTTTCATTTCAAAACTTAAATGTATGGGCTCAGTGCCCGTAGCACAGTGGTTATGGTGCCAGCCACATACACCAAAGCTGGCAGGTTCCAACCTGATTAAACAACAATGACAACTGCAACAAAAAAATAGCCAGGCGTTGTGGGAGGCACCTGTAGTCACAGCTACTTGGGAGGCTGAGGCAAGAGAATTTCTTGAGCCCAAGAGTTGGAGGTTGCTGTCAGCTGTGACACCACAGGACTCTACTGAGGCAGCTTGAGACTCTGTCTCAAAAAAAAAAAAAAACAAAAAACAAACTTAAATGTATCTTCTAGTCTGATACATGTAGTTCATATTATTTCCACATTACCATTAATAGATACAGAAGTCCCTCCAAGGTAGCATAGCTCAAGCTGGTCACCCCAGCTCCTTAAACCTGGAGAGCTTCTCCACTACATGCTGCAAGACTCTGTTGTGAGGCTTGGGTATCTTCAGACCTGAGTCACATTTGCTGCTGGAACTAAGAGGCAGGAGAGTAGTTCCCAAGTCTGACTCTGAGAACTCAGTCCTCAGAGATGGCCTGGTCTTTCTGCCTCCCTTGGAAAAGCAGAGTCCACCTCCCACCAGCCACTCTGAGTGCCCATATGGCCCACCCCCATGGTTGACGTGGGGATGGATGTGACACGGGAACAGGATGGTGAGGAGGTTACCGGAGCCATTGGAGTAGGACCCATATGGGCAGGGCTCGCAGGTGCTATTGTTGGTTTTGAAGAAGCCTGGGTTGCAGGGTGGACATCGGGTCTTCACGCCAGAGGCAGGTAGCTTCACTGCCCCCTCAAGGTCCTCGCCACAGATTTTTGGCATGGCCCATTTGTACATGAGCTGCGTCTGCAGAAAACGGACGAAGCACAGCTCAGTCTGTGTGGGATTTAACCCATCTTCAGGACTCTAACATGAGGATGGGGGCTAGGGGTTGGAGGTGGGATTCTGGGCCAGATGCGGGCCCCACCTGGGTGGGGAACTTGGTGTTGGTCACTGATGGATCCCAAGCACCAAGTCTAAGTTATTGGTTGTGCTCAACTACCCGCCACGTGAATGTTGCCTGGATGAAGAGGGATACCCCTGATGAGGACTCTGTGGTAGAGGGGATGGGGCCAGTTGTCTTCAGAGAAAGCTCTAATTCCAATGTAGAGTCTTATGACCTCCAAGGTCACAGGAAAAGCAGCTGGTGAAAATCACAGAATACGAAAAGGCAAGCTATGGAGGTGGCTTACATAACTTTGGGGGAAAGAGGAGGTGGCTAAGATGTCCCGATTTCTTTCCCAGGTGGGCCAATTCTTTGCTCTGTCATTTACTCAGTAAACATTTATAGAAAGCCTAATACATCTGTGTGCCAGGCCAGATGGTACCTGGTGTCTCAGAGACACAGGAGACGTGGCCCCTGCACTGGGAACAGAAGGGGAAGTGACCTGCAGGAGACCCCGGTGAGTCAGGGGTGAAGCTGGACAGTTCTGTTCTTCCCGTGTGCCCATCAGACCAAGTCAGAGGCAAAACTGCACTGAGGGGATGAGGAAAAACTTGTGTAGCATACTGTATGCGTGAAAAGGACGAGTAAGGCTTCCGTCCACTTTATTCAGGCAGGGAAATGAGAGGCTCTTAGGGAGAGACCACGCTGCCGCCTCCCCTGCTCAGCTCAGTCCTCCCTGTGAAGAGCAGCGATGGCCAAGCCCCAGGCTTGCATCTTTACCTTACCCTGCCCTGCCTGTCGCCTGTCTCCTGTAAGTCTCAGGGACAGGAGAGGGTCAGGAGCAAGAAAACTGACTTGGGCTATCTCCTGGCTCAGCACATTCAGCAACCCCAATGCATGGGCCATCTTGGTCCCCAAGAAACCAGAAAGGCACAGCAAAGGTCAGAAGGGCAGTTGTAGGCACCAGCTCAAGGTGCGTCAGTTCATTTTAAAATATGGCTTAGAGGACAGACTGGAATCAGCAGACTGAGCAGAACCAGTGGACACGAGGCACAAAGCTGGAGACCTGTCCGGTACTGCCTGTGACTGCACATCACCCCTTAAACCACCGCTGCAGTGCGCCTCCTCTCAGCTGGGCTTTGGCTGTGCTGCAAGGTGGGAACACGGCCTATGGCCTGACCCAGCATGCGAAGGCCCGAGGGTGGTCAGGCCAAGGCGGATGCCCAGGCTGGCAAGCAGCAGAACACACCCTACGGATCTAGAGGGCCTTGCTTTGTGCCTGGTGGGTAAGAGAGTGGGTCAGAAAGGAGGAAAGACAGTCATATTCAGTCACATGCTATGAATAGCGGGAAAAGAGGAGCAGGATTAATTATGCCCATCTTATTAGTAAGTCAACTGAAACCAAGCAAATGAAAATAAGTTTTACAAAGTCATACGGAACACTGGACACTATGGAACTGAGTCCAAGATGCAACCGTCAGGACACACAGCCATTCTCTGTTTGCGACGGAAGGGAACGATGCTCCAAATATAGGGAGGAAGGTGGTGGTCAGAGATCGTGATGACAAACAATCACTGCTGAGGACCAGATGTTATTCCATGCTTAACCAGCAAAGAGATAATTCAGCCAGCTGCCCAGCCAGCAAACATTAATGCCCCTTAATAGCTAAGTATTAAGCTTAGTGCTGAATGTGGAATTCCCACCTCTTCATTCTTTCTCCTTCAGAGACTCTGGTTTAGGGACACAGACAGTTCATCCAGAGCGCCTAACCCAAGACAGATCCCTCTCCTGTGCCCTTGAGCCCATCCTGGCTCAGCATTGCTCCT
Organism: Perodicticus potto; assembly: GCA_963574655.1. NCBI lineage: Eukaryota > Metazoa > Chordata > Mammalia > Primates > Lorisidae > Perodicticus > Perodicticus potto. Next base: position 16,106 of record CAUYRH010064052.1, read on the forward strand.
TGAACTCACTGGGGACACAGTTGCCTCCTCTGCTCCCCCTGCCTGCAGATCCCCATGGTTCCTCCCTCTTCTCACCCAGGGGTCTGCTCAAACGTCCCCTCCTCAGAGAGGCCATCCCTATCCTTTCTAAAGCAGCATCCTCATCTTCTGTCGTTCTCTCTCTCCTCCTGCTTTCTTTTTTACCTTCCTTCCACTTGTTACCAGTCAATACATTACACACCCATTTGTTGTCTGTCGTCAAGCTCCACGAGGGCTGGGTGTGCCCCTGGTTTTGTGAACTGATATGTAGGCAGTGCCCAGCACAGCGCTCGCAGAGTAGCTGCTCAGTAAGTAATTGTTGGCGGTCAAAAAGAACAAATGGCCTCCTCCGAGCGGCCCTCTCTGGGCCCAGTGCTGGTCACTCCTCTTCTGGGCTCCCCCAGGCCCCTGTACATCTCTCCGCCTCACTCAGGCTCCTCTCTCTCCTCGCTCAGCCTCCCACACAGGACTGCGGCTCCCTGAGGGCAGGAGCTGTCCCAGTCATGCCTGACCCCCCAGCCTGTGGCGCACGGCCTGACACGCCAGTCAGCACCCACCCAGCAGGTTCTTGTGAGTGACAGTGCAGACTAGGAAGGAAAGCTCTTTTCTGAAGGCTGAAAGCCTGGGGGAAAGACAAAAGGGGGAACTAAACAAGTCAGGCCACTCTCCCGCCAGCCAGGAAGTAGGAATCAATTCCCCTTGCCAACCCAGGCAGCAGTGCTGAGGGATGAGTCTGACGAGCTGCGGGAGGAAGTAAGTGTGCCCAGAGGGGCTAAACAAATCGGAGAAAGCAAGCAAAAGAAAATGAAACTTTTTTCTTTTTTTTTTTAAACAGAGCACATGCGAATAAGCAGTGAAACAAATGTGGCAAAAACAGTTTCTGACCTACAAATGAGTGAAGCCATCTCCTTTTGCCCCCTGCCTAGCCCTGGGGTCACTTCAAAGGTCTGTGGGTTTTTATCTGGCGCTGGCTTCGCTGACTGCTGGACAGTGGTAAAGCCCAGGGAAGGAGAGACAGTCCATCTGGGGCTGAGGGGCTCTCTGAGCACATTACCCACCTCTCCGTTGGCATCACAGGCTGTGTGTGTGTAGAAATAATCTTTGTCTGTGCAGGCTGGGCGCACTTTGCAGGAGGAGGATCCTTTTTCTAAATTGCCAAAGCAAGAAAAAAATACTTGAAGTCACATGCGATAGCTGGGCTCTTGACCACTTGTTCATCACCCTGGGACTCCCAAGCCCCTGGGGTACATTTCCACAGGCCCACCCTGCCCCTGCCCCAATGGCATCCTTTCCAGCTCCCAAAGCCCTGCTCAAATATCCCTTTTCACCTCTCCTGAGTGTGGATGTGAAGACACTGACCTTGCACCGTGGGACAGGGTATGGAGAAGTGGCCTGGCCAAAGGACCAGCAAGGAGGGGTAGGTGTGCAAATGGCTTCTTGCAGGTTTGCCGCCACCAACCCAAGCTCCTGGAAACCTGCCATCTTAGTCTCCTGACTGTAGGTGTGGATTTTCTACTCCTTAGGATACTAATTTTATACTTTTATTCCAAGCCTTTCTCTGAATTTTCTCTTAACATATGGCTAACATGAAGGTCTATGAAGGTCTTCTATTTTTGAACTTTCTTTTTTTTTTGTAGAGACAGAGTCTCACTTTATTGCCCTTGGTAGAGTGCCGTGGCATCACACAGCTCACAGCAACCTCCAACTCCTGGGCTTAGCCAATTCTTTGCCTCAGCCTCCCGAGTAGCTGGGACTACAGGCGCCTGCCACAACACCCAGCTATTTTTCTGTTTTGCAGTTTGCTGAGGCTGGGTTTGAACCTGCCACCTTCGGCATGTGGGGCCAGTGCCCTACTTGATGAGCCACAGGCGCCGCCCCTTTCTCTTTTTTTTTTAAGATAGAGTTTCACTCTGTTGCCCTTGGTAGAGTGCCATGGTGTCACAGCTCACACTAACCTCAAATTCCTGGGCTCAAGCCATCCTCTTGCCTCAGCCTCCCAAGCAGCTGAAACTACAAACGCCCATTACAACGCCTGGCTAAGTTTTTCCTACTTTTTTTTTTTCAGTAGAGATGGGAGTCTCACTCTGGCTTAGACTGGTCTCGAATTCATGAACTCAAGCAATCCACCTGTCTCAGCCTCCCAAGAGTGCTAGGATTACAGGGGTGAGCCACTGCACCCAGCCAAAATTTCTCCTTCATGCAACCAACCTCTACAAAATCCTTGGACTCCACTTAAGATCCAAGGGTCTTTCCCACCTGCTTTAACCCAAGCATCATAACTTTATCTTTAACCCTTGACCATTGTCTAATGAAAACAGTTCACTATGGATTTCATCCTGCTTGCTGTATCGTCTGTCTCCTTGTGTCTGCTAGTATAGCTCCACTTTAACCGGTGAACCTCTAGATAGCAAGAACTATTTCAATAGATCCCTCTTTAAAGCAATGGATTTCACCTTTTTTGAATTTAGAAATCTTTTTGAAAATTTGAAGAAAGGCTCGGTGCCTGTGGCTCAACGGGCTAAGGCGCCAGCCACGTACAACTGAGCTGGCGGGTTCGAATCCAGCCCGAGCCCGCCCAACAACAATGACGGCTGCAACCAAAAAATGGCCGGGCATTATGGCGGGTGCCTGTAGTCCCAGCTACTTGGGAGGTAGAGGCAGGAGATTCGCTTGAGCCCAGGAATTGGAGGTTGCTGAGAGCTGCAATGCCACGGCACTCTATCCAGGGTGACAGCTTGAGGCTCTGTCTCAAAAAAAAAAAAAAGAAAAAAAGAAAATTTGAAGAAAGATGTTTAATCCACATAAATAAAATTTAAATTTTTTTTCCAAGGAGCTGACCTTCTCTAGAATAAAAAACATTGCCTTATAGAGAGCATATGACAATTCTACAATTAGAACTGCCACCACTGCTTCTGATATGACTACTGTGTCACGTGCAAGTAAGCATTTAATAATGATAAGACATTATCATCTATCTCTATCTCTCTATACAGTAGAACCTCCATAGCTGACCACCTCCCTGCATTTAACACCTCCTTAAGTTGAGCTAATTTTTAAAAAAATTTTTTTAGAGACAGAGTCTTACTTTGTTACCCTCAGTAGAGTGCTGTGCCATCACAGCTCACAGCAACCTCCAGCTCTTGAACTTAGGCAATTCTCTTGCCTCAGCCTCCCGAGTAGCTTGGACTACAGGTGCCCGCCACAATGCCCAGCTATTTTTTTGTTGTAGTTTGGCCAGGGCTGGACTCGAACCTGCCATCCTCAGTATATAGGGCTGGCACCATACCCACTGAGCCACAGGCGCTGCCCAAGTTGAGCTAATTTATATAGACCAGACATGCACCACATGTCAGTATAGTAGGTCTAGTTTCTTGTGTTGACCACTTTGTTAGTCCCCTGCATGGTCAACTTACAAAGAAGGTCCTGCTGGCAGGATATATCATCTGACAGACATTGGTTACGGGAATGAGATTTTAAGTTAGACAGACATGGGTCTGGATCTTGCTTCATTATTTAGTAGCTGTGTCACTTTAGGCAAGTTAGTCTCTGTCTCAGCCTCAGCCTTCTCATCTGTAGAGCGGGAATAATACCATCTGCCTCGCTGGAGCCATCACATGCCTGGCACATTGTAAGGAGATACTCACTAAATAGCAGTAACAACTACATATGTTTGGGGATTATTTTTATTTGGGAACCGTCATGGGAGATTTAATAAGGATTAAAAGATTCTTTCCCTCTTTTCCAATTAAGGGCTTATTTCTCAATTGATCCCTTCTTCCCAACGTACCACATGAGTTTCCAGATCAGAGTCTTTCCTAATGCCAGCATCGCTGGCACTGGGAAGTCCTCTCAGCTGCACATCTCCACACCTCTTCTGTCCCTGTCCTATTAGGCTGGGCAAGAGGGAATAACTGACTGGGAAACAGCTGGGGTCTTCTCAGCTCATTAACTTTGTTAACAAGCAGAATTCAGCTTGGAGGGATGCAGGGACTCCTGCTTTGGACTGCCTTGGCCAGGAGAAACCTGGGGGAGAGGTGATGAAAATGTGCCAATTCCCAGGACCTTGTGTATTGGGTCTAGCAAAGTACAAGTTACATGTTAGAAAATGATTCCATACAAAGCCCTTTCTCTGCTAGTCAAATATTTGCTCAGCCCGACATCCCAGTTCTGGGTTTCAGCAAAAATGGCCCAGTTGTTTACACACTGGCCACTGTCAAAGTGGTTTTTAATAAATGATTAACCTAAATGCTGAGACAGACCTCACTTTCTTAGCTCAGGTTTCATTGAGGTGTTTGAGTTGGATACCAGTCAAGTTCGAAAGATCAGCCTAATGTTTGGTTGAGGGAGTGGAGAGGGATGTGAGCAGGACTGGCCTTGAGCAAAACTGTAAGAAGATCAATTTTATCTCAGGTCTCCAACTCCTCTTTCTGCACCTACCTCCTCCATTTTTTTTTTTTTTTTAATTTCAGAATGTTACAGGGGTACCAATGTTTTGGTTACATGCATTACTTCTGTACCATTTGAGGCAAGGTTATAATTGTGTACATCCCCCAGACAGTATGCACTGTGCCATTAGGTGTGAATTTACTCGTCCCCTCCTCCCCACTCCTGCCTGCTTGATCTCCATGGAATTTTACTACCGTATGTACACACGCAGGTTGGTCATTTAGTTCCAACTTTAAAGTGAGCACATACAATGTTTGTTTTCCATTCTTGTGGTGCTTCACTTAGGAGGATGGGCTCTAGTTCCATCCAGGTTGTTACAAAAGGTGTTAGTTCACCTTTTTTATGGCTCAGTAATACACCACGGTATACAGGCACACACGTTTTACTAATTCTTCTTTCCTTATCTTCACCCTGCCTCCAGGAGTACCACATTCTCGCTGGGACCCATTTTATCAAAGGAAACCATTTCCCCTGAGAGATTAAGTACCTAGTGAAGCCCATCTCAGGCACCAGTTTAGACTCTTGGCAAACTCCTTAATGGCTCTGAGCTTCTCTTTATTCACTTGTAAATGGTAAAATCACTCCTATACTATGCTATGAGCAATAAATGAGATAAAGTTTTGCCATTTTGAAAGGCCTGTATATTCTATGCCGACTGTGACCTCTGCCTCCAGCCATTCCCTCCATTCTCCATGTGGCAGCCCGGAGGGGTCTTTCAAAAGCACCAGCCAGATTGATCATATCACTGTCCAGCTTAAAATTCTTTAATGGCCAAATCTCAATTTGTTTTCATAACAGCACAGAAGTGCTGGTCCATGATGTGTTCCCTGCCTGCCTCCTGGCCTCGGATGCTACTTCTCTCCACCTCATCTCCAGCCAAAGTGAGTTACTCACAGTCCCCGAGCCTATTGGCCTTGGCTCACTTCTCCTGTCCCCAAAGTCCTGCCCCCATCAAATCACCCTTTCACATTTCAAGACCTCCAGCTGGTGAAGCTTTTTCTTTCCCAGAGAGGTTCAAGCATTTCCTTTTTTTTCCTTTCACTCATGCAACACCCAGCACTGAGTTACTGCACTCAGGTGTTTACATAAGCACTTTGACATAAGCTGAAGGGCAGGCACCAGCTCTACCCCTAGCACCAAGCCCTGTCATTAGCACCTGGCAGGCACTCAGCATATTTTTGTAAATGGATGGGTCTTCTCTCACTCCCTTCACACACATTCCATCATAGGCTGTCATCAGACTCTGCATTTTGCCAGCCTCCCACTGACCCTGAATTCTGGTAGAGTCTAGTCTCTAAGAAATGTGATTACCACCCAAGCTGGTGTGGTAGTTAACAAGTTGACCACATTCTTCATAATAAAAAACTCACTTCTCTAACAAGTAGACTGAGAAATTGGTGGCAGAAGGAGAATTAACTCCAAGAATTCAGATGGCCAACCTAATGCTTTCATAACAGCTCTCTGAATGAAAATCAGTTGCATAGAGTTGATCAAAACACACCTAGGCAGTTTTTCTAGAACCACCTCTCCAATGAAACCCTTGCACAACTGCTGGGCTGGAAATGGAGCCAGAGACTTAGACTAACAAAGGCTGCCATAGATAGAGGTAGAGCAGAGGAGAGGAATACAAGTAAGAAATTCAAGTGGAAAAACAGGAACTTAGGCTTATAGGTAAAAGCTTCCTCCAAGATCTAAACAGTATTGTTCTGATTGAAAACTATACTCATTTGGCAATCTCTGTGTCGATAAATAGGACTTTTGTTTTAGGAAAAGTGTACAAATAAGCAATTTACAAGGTCAATGCTGAGCAAATGCGTACTATAACACCCGCGAGAGGTGTGGGTGTGTCTGCGTAGGGTTTTGTTTGAGAAGGGGCCTTGTGCTAGGTTTACATATGGTTCTGTGTAAGAAAGGAAAAATAGAATAGTGATGAGTGTTTCCAGGAGAAAAAAGGGGATTGTTTCTCTGTTCCTTCTTGTCTGCTACAGAACCTGCCTTGAAGATTAGACCCCGTGGAACTGCCTGAGCAAAGGGCCTTCTGGGGGCATTTCCCATCTCACACCAGGGCCTCAATACCGCCTAGAACTCCCTTAAATGACCAAGTTCTGTTATCAAATTGGGATGCTTTAAGGAGCTATCCAAGAACTGTAAAAACAAGCTACTTCTTGGCTGTCCCTTCAGTGTCCCTTAGAGTAGTGGTTTTCAAACTGTGTTCCAAGAAACCCTGCACTTCCCAAAATGCCTGCTTTGGATTCAATAGCTTCTGAGGTTGACAAAAAAGGTCGTAACTTCTATGTTATCAAAATGTTTGTGCTCATCAGTGCAACCTCATGGTTACTATAAATAAACTTGATAATAATTGTTTTAAATTAAAATGTATTGATGTATACATCTTTGTCTGCTATGTCTATTGTTTATAATTATAACCTTATATAAGGTTTCATTTTTATTTTTTATATTTTAATTTTTTTGAGACAGAGTCTCACTTTGTTGCCCTCGGTAGAGTGCTGTGGCATCATAGCTCACAGCAACCTCAGACTCTTGGGCTTAAGTGATTCTCTTGCCTCAGCCTCCCAAGTAGCTGGGACTACAGGTGTCTGCCACAATGTCCAGCTATTTGTCCATTGCAGTTGCCATTGTTGTTTAGCAGGCCCAAGCCAGGTTCGAACCCACCAGCCCCTGTGCATGTGGCTGGCACCGTAACCACTGTGCTATGGGTGCCGAGCCAAATTATTCATTTTTTAGAGACAGGGTTTCATTCTGTCACCCAGGCTGGAGTGAAGGGGTACTGCAGCTCAAGCAATCCTCCTGCCTCAGCCTCTGGGCTACAGTTGTGCACCATTGTGCCCAGGGAATTTTTTTTACTTTTTTATAGAGAATGGGTTTCACTATATTGCTGTAGCTGATCTTAAAATCCTAGGCTCAAGTGATCCTCCTGCCTTGGCCTCCCGAAGTGCTGGGATTACAGGTGTGAACCACCATACTTGGCCAATTTCTTCTTGTTATTTTTTGTAGTCCGTCTTCTCCCCACTGGAATGCAAACTCCATAAAGATAGGGACCTTATCTGTTTTCTTCCCACGTGTATTCCAAGCACACAAAATAGGGCCTGGCAGATGGGGGCCTGGCAGATGGGAGAGCCTCAATAAATATTTACCAAATGACTTCATTTTTATTTACAGAGCAATTAGTGGCAGTACGGATTGGCAAGGGTCTTCAAGGGCCCAGAGGGAAAGGGTTTAAGAATTATCGTCCTCAGCTTAGCCAGAAGGATGGCTCTATTTCCTGGTTTTTCCCTGTGTATTTGTTGGTCCTCCCCACACATACACACATGCTCCCACCAAACTCTCTCCATCCTCAGAAACGTCACCTGAGTATTTGTCAGGGTCACACTGGTGGCAAGAAGTTTCTCCTTTATTTGAAAAAGTGTTGGCTGGGCAAAGTTTGCAGAAAGAGGAGCCCTTCTTGGCTGCATATGTGCCAGGTTTGCAGGGGAAGCATTCTGACGTGTAGGCTACCCCTGGGGAGAAAAAGACAGCATAGAAAAGCAAGGATTGAGCCTGGGAACTGAGGGCCCTGGGGACCAACACCCACCTCTCTGCAAGGTCAAGAGGTCAGAAAGTCAGTAACAGACCCGAGATCCAGCCCTGCTCTCAGTACCTGTTATGGCGATGTTTCTCACCAGCACAGGCTTGGAGACCTTGGACCACACCGAGAAGGCTGTGGTTCTCCAGTAGAGGACATTATTGCCTCGATTCAACTCAACCTACAAACCACAAACAGGAGGCAGAAGTTCATCACAGAGACAGATGTCTCTCATCTGCTGGTGTAGCCTCTTCCTGGGACCCCTCCCTTTATAGCCTGCCTGGCAGTGCCTACTCTGACCTTCTCCCTCCCAGCTTTGCCCGTCCTCCCACCTTAGCTTAGGTCCTCTCTCTTTCTAACCCTCCTCCTACAGCCCTGTCCCGCTCTCTCCTTCTGCTCCCTCGATCACATGTTCCACGAGCCTCTCTTACAGCTGGTCTGATAAAGGGAGCTGAAGGTACTAACAACATGGTGACTGGCATTCCCTCCTTCTTCTTGGTTCTATAAGAAAGAGCCCCCACCCCCAGGAAACCCAGCCTTAAAGCTAGAAAGCTGCTGGTCTTTGGGTCAAGCCTTAGGAGCAACAAGTCAGCACACACCCATATTCCATCAACTCCAGCGGAGAGAGGAAGGTAGCATCCTCGTCACATCCTTCTTTCCAGGGACCAGGCGGCGGGGTGGGGGGGTGGAAGCTCACACTGGGAGGAGGCACTCGCTGAGGAAAGGCCCTTGGACCCTTTTCTGGGATCTCCAGGAGAAGCCTGGTGGGATACTCACACTGTGGAATTCCCATCCTTTCTCCGTGGTTTTCATCCACCTGGAGTCATCCACATTGGGCTGGCACTGGTCATTCTGGACCTGAGGGACAGGAGTTTGGGACCAGAGCCTCAGCTGTCTAAGGAAACAGGTGCCTTACCCCACACTGCACCAACCCACCTAAAAGACCTTCTTTTGGGAGAAGAGTAGTCAATTTCCTTTAGGAACTGATCTCAGAACACATGAGCCTTAAAGTAGGGCAGGAGCTAGAGCCACGCACGGATGTCTGAGCACTGACATCAAAGAAATAACATGTGACTCAGGAGTGCTGTTTTCTTGTCCAAGCCAGACAAAACACCTAGAAATCTCCCAGATTCTCTTCTCCCTCCAAAAGTTCCCTTGACTTTGGCCTTTTCTCTTTGCCTCTGAGGCCTCAGCTCATTTTGCCCATAGTTCTTTCTGTCCAGAGGGGAAAACAGCAACCATGATATCCCAAGCAGGCTCGTGATTGATTTCTGCAAATCAATCTGAGCCTCAGAGAGTCTTTACCTCCCACCCTCTTCCTTGGCCAGGGTCTTACAAAAAACTCAAAGATGATGCTGGAATCTGGGTAGTAGTATTCGAAGTTAACAGTGCCGGACTGTTTTAGGTTGACGGCATACATCAGCGTGGCTGTGCATTCATCCGTGTTGGAGGCGATGTAGTCGCCCCGGGGGATCCACTTAGACCTGTGAGGGAACGGGAACCAAGTTCACTGGCAGAAGCATGGCCTGCCAGCCGTGGTGCCATGGGCAGGTCCCCTGTTCTGCTGGGTCTCTGGGGAATTCCAGATTTGTGATTCACAATCCAAGCTTGGATCTGAAAATGTTCAGTGAAGAGTGACTAAAGAGGCTCTAAAGTAAATCCAGGAGCACGAGGTACGGCCAACAAGAGGCCGGCAGACAGGTGCACCTCCCCGTTACAGAACCACGCAGGAGACAGCAAGGGGATTGGGGTCGGGGAGTAAACATTTATTGGTTGCTTACTATGGCCCAGGTATTGAACTACAGGGTATTTGTTTTCTTTTGAGGTAATTGTTTATTGATTTTAGAGATGGGGTCTTGCTCAGCCACCCAGGCTGGAATGCAGTGGCATAATCATAGCTCACTGCAGCCCCAAACTCCTAGGTTCAAGTGATGCCTCCCACTTCAGCCCTCTGAGTCTGAGCAGCTGGGACTACAGGAGTCAGGAGTGTGCCACCTTGCCTGGCTGACCTACGTGGTTTTGTTTTTTTTTTTTTGAGACAGAGCCTCAAGCTGTCACCCTGGATAGAGTGCTGTGATATCACAGCTCACAGCAACCTCCAATTCCTGAGCTCAAGCAAGTGTCTTGCCTCTGCCTCCCAAGTAGCTGGGACTATAGGCGCCCGCCACGATGCCCGGCCATTTTTTGGTCGCAGCCGTCATTGTTGCTTGGCGGCCCGGGCTGGATTCGAACCCACCAGCTCAGGTGTATGTGGCTGGCGACTTAGCCCGTTGAGCCACAGGCGCCGAGCCAGACCTACGTGTTTTAAATTCATGATTTCGTTTCCTCAATAAGAGGAAGTGCTATTTCTTTCCACTTAAAGATGATGAAACTGAAGCTCGGCGAGTCCACGCCCAAGTTCACAAAGCCAGCCAGCAAGTGGCAGGACTAAGATTGACACCCAGGTCTGCCTAACTCCAAAGCTGCCAAAGTCCGTCAGTAAACGTGGATATTCTTCAGAACTCCCAAGTCCACCCAGTCTAATCCGCCTGTTTTTCTGGAAATGTCCTCTTTATTCTTTCTTATTCACTTATCAGCTGAATTGGCAATTCATGGAAACATTCACTTGAAGATGCTACATGTAAGTGGTTTTTACGGGAAGGAGTAAGTCATGTCTGTTTTGTCTCCTAAATACGTCTCAGCTCTACCCAGCCTACCCAAGGGCCTTTCCTATGCCACACAGTCTCTGAACTAGCCTCCAGATTTGTCTCCCTGCATCCCGTCCTGTACCTCCAACCCTTCTGTACACCGTGGCCAGTGTGTGGACAGATCCTCTAGAACAAAAAATCTGACCACATTACTCCCCGCTTAAAACTCCTGTGACTACCCTTAGGATGCGGTACAAATTCCTAGCCCTATAGAATCTCTGTCAATTCCTCTGCCAAATTGCTCTTACTCCTGGGCCTCCCCCCATCCTGTTCCCTCTTTCTAGAACAAACTTCCTCCTCCTTCCCTCTATTTCAGTGTTTTTCAACCTTTTATATCTCACCGCACACTTGAATCTGTAGTTAAACTTTCATGGCACACCCGCTGAAAATCACTGCTGTATTTAATTCCTACTCATCTCTTTGAGTAGATGACACTTGATCTGAGAAGTCTTCCTTGACTCTGTCCGGCACTGCTTTGGGTGCCCTTTACTCTTTTTGCTTCCCTTCTCATATCCATAACCACATTCTGTTCTATCTTTAGTATATTATGAAACATTTAAGACCCACACAACGTCATAAGGAACACTCACCTACCTGCCACCGTGCTTAAGTAAAGAACACAGCAGAAGCCTCTGCGTGCCCCTGGCTGACCCCAATCCCTTTCCTGCAACATACCCCCCTTCTCCATCGCCAAGTGACTACTTTCCTAAAGCTGGTATTCAACATCCCATGTGGTTCTCTAAATGTATGTATCTTTACACACTATCTTGTATGGTAGTACTTTGCATGTTTTGAAACTTTACGTAAATGGTATTATACTTTCATGTTCTGCAACTTGCTTTGGGCGGGAGAGGAGGCTTCCACATGATGATTGTAAGATTCATCCATATTCTCACAGGTAGCTCTTCTCCCTTCATTTTTATTACAAAGATTGCCTTATATGGCTGTGCCATATTTAATTACACACTACTTGTTAATGGACGTTTAAATTGTTTCCAATTTTTGGCCATTGTGCACACTCTGCTATGAACATTCTTGTTCTTATCTCCTATCCACACGTCAGAGTGGACTGCCTGGGAGTGGACCTACTGGGTCAGAGGGTATGTCAACCCCCAACTTTACCAGCTCCTGCTGCACTGTTCTCTAAAATGGTTGTATCCATTACCCCCACCAACAGTGGAGCCCTGCATCCTCTTTGAGTTTGGAACTGTCAGACTTTAAAAATGTTGGGTGGCGCCTGTGGCTCAAAGGAGTAGGGTGCCGGCCCCATATGCCAGAGATGGCAGGTTCAAACCCAGCCCCAGCCAAAAAAACTGCAAAAAAACACCAAAACACATGTGATACTATGTGATACTATGTGATAGGAAGTAGCGTCTAATTGGGCTTTAAATCTTATTTGCTTGGTTACTAGTGAGGTTGAGCATCTTAGTTTATTTTAAATGTAGGTTTCCTCTTCAGATCAAACTTTAATTCTTCTTCAGCTGTCTATTTTCCTGGCCGGTCTAGAGATTCTGTGAGGGTACAGATCAAATTTACCTTGCTCACCAACATATCCCCATCACAAAGCCCTGGCAACAGAGGAAGGACTCAGGGGATTAAACAGAGGAATGAGTGATCAAGGACAACCCCTCTATTTCACTGTTTTGCCTGAGACTAGCCCAGGTCTCCAATTGCTTAATAATGGGCAGTTAAGGCAACCTCAAATCAGTTGACAGGTTTCCACCTGTGTTTGCTAGAATAACATGGCATTTCCTGCTCTTGAACAGTCGATATTATTCTCAAAACGGAAACATAAACTGAGCTCATCCAAAACATCCAAGCCAACCTAACAGCACTGATTTCTCCTTGTTGAACGAGACACTTAATGCTGATGTGCTCTGTGGCATCAGCTATAAATAACTCCTGAAGTCTGATGAATAATTAAAAGAATGCCACAAGTGGGTCACATGTAAAATGCATCACAATTCTGATTTTTGTCAGTGCTGTCCCTGGTGAAGACATTTCACATTGAATAATGTAATAACATGTTCTGCTTGATTTCTAGTGCTAGGTATCACTATAAATTCTTTACATAGATCATCTCATTTAACCCTCACCACAACCTATCCTAAAAACTATGGAAAAAATAAGACTACTATTTTTTCCATAGTTTTTAGGATAAGAAAACTGACACACACAGGTGATTAGGAAATGGTAGTTCATTTAGTTGTGATCTGCATGTAATGTTTTTAATTTTTAAAGTTTATGTCTATGTTTCTCTTATTCTTATATCACTGTCACAGTAGTTGACCTTCTGCTCACTCTTTTCTATATGACATCCTGAACATAAAGTATGTGCCTATAATCCCACCTACTTGGTAGGCTGAGACAGAAGAACCACTTGAGCCAAGAGTTTGAGACCAGGCTGGGCAACATTGCAAGACCCTATCTCAAAAACAAATAAACAAACTATCGAACCTGGCCTATTTTCTGAAGGAATGGCCTTCTAAAAACAAAACAAAACTAACATCCTTTCTCTTACTCCCTCTTCACTCCTACTGCCTGTTGCTTATCCCAGTCTCTGATCTTGGACTATTTCTAACACCTTGGCCCTGGCACATCTACCCGAGAACCATGGAGAATTCCTGAAGCTCAGGGTACTACCATGAAGACTGCAAACAGTTAGCCTGTTTTGTCCCAGTTATTTATTTTGTGTTTACTTTGTGCTAGACACTATGGAGATGCTGGAAACACTGCCACAAAAGATTAGAGCTGGGCTAGCATTTCGTTTCTAGCTGAGGAGACAGAAACTTAACTGATCACATAATCAATTGCATAGCAATGACTGTGATAGGTGGTACCACCGGAGAAATACAAGATGATATGAGAGTGTGTAACAGGAGTCTCTGGGGTCAAGGAGGTTTCTTTGAGGAGGTGAGTTTTAGGCAGAGACCTGAGGGTTAAGTAGGAGTCATTTATGAAAAAGGACAGAGTTCAAAGTGTCATGGAGGGAAAGGATCGTGGTGGCTGGAACACAGCAAGCAAGACAGAGGATAATTGGGAGAGGCTGGGCAGATGGCCAGAGAGCAGAGGCCAGAGCAACAGGGCCCTGCAGGCTGTATGAAGATAGTAGATTTTATCCTAAGACCAATCTGTAACCATAGAATCCAGGGTTTTGAACAAGAAAGTGCTGTGCTCAAAGGAGTAGGGCGCCGGCCCCATATGCCGGAGGTCGTGGGTTCAAACCCAGCCCCGGCCAAAAACCGCAAAAAAAAAAAGATGAATCTGACTGCTGGGAGGTGAGCAGCCTGGAGGAGTCTGGGAATGGACACAGGAGTCCAGCTGGGAAACTTTTGAGACAGACAGACAGGAGGTGATGCTGGCTTGGGTGAGGTTCGAGGCCATGGGGCCGGATTTGGGCAAATACACAGCTGAACAGGAAAGGCAGACCCATGAGCTCCTGGGACCAGCTCAATTATTGCCTTTCAGAAGGATGGAGGGGCAGCCACTCTCCAGGTGGCCATTTCCTGTCCATTTGTGTAGAAAAGAAACGTCCTCTTCCTCCCTCCCAAGGATGCCTTATGATCCAGGCCCTGAAACAGTCTGTGCTGTGGAAACCGGTTATTAACTTGCCCTTTTCCTGCCTTGCTGAGCAATAATAATTTCATCCCCAGGGGGAGAAATCCTTCCTTTATACAGGTAGGAATTGATTCAGCCTGGTCTGTATCTCATCCAGGGTCAAATGACATTTTCCAGTAGGACTCAAGTGGGGATTGGTCGTCTTAACCCACATGTTCTCTCTCCTTCCAGCTTTAGTCCTCTCTCGTTTTATCTCTGCCTCCAATATTCGTTGTCATGCTAATAAATTTGACACATAAAATTGAACTCTAACATTAAAACTGGATGACAGCTGCTTTGCCGAGACAAGATTTAAGTATAGGAAAGGGAGACATCACTTCCAGTTTTAGAAATCCAAGTGTCATACAATTTTTCTATCCATTTGATTGCTTGGGTGTAAGAGAAACCCATTTACCTTCAAAACTCTGAAAGTTTTGAGACATATTGTGTCATGGTCCATTATTTCACTTCCAAGCAATATACCCTGCCGGTTTCAACATGTTCAGCTTATCAGTCTTGCTGGGAGGGCCTCATTTGTTTCCATCCAAGTGGCACTCAGTTGGAGTCAGCTATGGAGCTGGGAAGAGAGTACTTTCATGCAATGATTTTCTTTTTTTTTCTGTAGAGACAGAGTCTCATTTTGTCACCCTTCGTAGAGTGCCGTGGCGTCACACAGCTCACAGCAACCTCCAACTCCTGGGCTTAGGCGATTCTCTTGCCTCAGCCTCCCGAGTAGCTGGGACTACAGGCAAGAAATCTTGAAATAAGAGCTCTTTGCTAGTTTTTCACCAAAAAATTTTTTTTGGTTTGATGGTAAAAAAAACTTTTTACCCTAAATTTTGTCTCAACTGAGGAAACTGGACATTTACATAAGGTCTAGTATTTTATACTTGAATGCAGAAGTGTATCTGTCTTCTTCACTCCAGTTTCCTTTTAATATAAATTTGGGGATTGAGGGAATCAGAGAACAAGTTTTAAGCTGACAAGGAATACAATTTATAAAAGTGACTTCTAAATTTTTGATCAAAGACATTTTTTGAATACATTTTTCTCCTAATATTGGCATTTATTTGTATGCGCCTGTGCTGGAAACTAGAAACTTTTATTTCATCAACAATTACTACAAGCCTAGGCACTGGAGATGATAATAGGTAGGATCAATAAAAATCCTGGGCCTCATTGAATTTATGTTCTGTGCAACTAAACTCTAAAGTTTATTAGGTGGTAAATGCTAGTGAGAAAAATAAAGAGTAAAAGGGAGTGGGAGTACTTAGGGGTGTGTAATTGTAAATGGGATGATTTCAATAAGTCTTCCAGGCAGAAAGAACAGACAGTGCTGAGGCCCTATGGGGGGAGCATGCTGGATTAGGTTCACAGTCAGGAAAGACATGGGAGTTATAGCAGCAGAGTGAAAGGGGGGTCTTACTTGAGAGGTAAAAACGGTGGGCCAGATTATGACCGCACTGCAAACTATTGTTAGAATTTGACTTTTACTCTGATTGTAAAGATATCATCAGAGGATTTTCAGCAGAGGAGAAACTTGATCTGAGGTGAAATGTTAAAGGACAGCGCTGGCTGCTGTAATGACTGGAGATTGTGACAGAGAGAGGTGGGGACAGGTAGGTAAGGTGGGCATCTAAATTACTGATGGAAACAGAGAGTTTTATGCTCCTGAGTGGTCTTGGATCTAGTTTAGAAGTCAGACCTTCTACAAATTGTGAAGGTGAGTACTGAAAGGGAAGTAGGAAGAAAGTGTGGTCTGAGCAACAGTCTGAGAAAAGAAGCAAGCTATCTCATTTTCAAAGGCATTCCTTTCCAATTCTTCCCATTCAAGGTTGATTGAATTTATAAAGTCCTTCTGGGATGTGGAGGCAGAACAGGAGAGATGAAAGTTGACACATTTTTATTAAAACATGTATTTTTATGGTAACTAATACATAGGGTGAGTTGTCAAGAAAAGTATGGATTAATAGGTAAAAAATCAAACTTAAATTTAAAAAGTAAAAGTCAATGATTATTAAGAAATCATCATTGTTAACATTTGTGTGTATAGTTGTTCTTCCATATATATGAGGAATTGGTTCTGGAACCCCCACACGTACCAAAATATCCACATACCCAATACCAGAGTTGGCTCTGCAGAACCGACCTATACAAAAAGTCTGTCTCACATACATGTCTGTGAATTTCACATCTTATATATATTGTGCTTTGAATCCCTTTTGAGTTGAAAAAAGCATGCACATAAATTCAAGCCCTTGATGTTCAAGGGTCAACTATGTTTTATTTCAGCTTCTGTGTATCTATCTATCTGTCTATCTATCTACCTATCTATCCATTTATCTGTCATCTTTTGATCTACTTATCCACCAATCTCTGAAGAATTAAAAACAAAAATACTCTGTGTAAGAATTTCTTCACACAATCTGTACCATTAACATTTATTTATATCATGGAATATTTACAGAAGCTATAATATTTATGGCAGCATCCCCATTGTGGAGATACAGCATTATTTTACCGTATGTCACATTGTTAGAAAAATGAAATGTTTTAGGTTCTTTTGATCATCCTCAAATAGAAATCTTTTAATATAATTAAAATACACACATGAATTCATTTACTAATGAATTTTGCATTTGTTTCTTGGCATTTTGGGTCTTATATCTATTTACCCTTTTTTTCTTATTAAGGTGCATAATACTTAATATACATACATACTATTTTGTTATTTAATAAGATTATTCAATATACTCCCATATATATTGAAAATATATTTGTCATTTTTGTGGAGTAATTTATATGCCAATATTTTAAAGTGGTAGACAGGAAATCTTTCATTTCTTATTTTTTTTTTATTGTTTCAGGTTAATTTAGGGTACAAAGAATTAGATTACACTGTTTGCATTTATTAGGTAAAGTCCATCTTATTATTGTGTCCCACCCCCAAGAGGTATATATCTGAGAGTTGTTTTTTCTATCTGCAACTGTAGTTCTATTTTATTTTGCCTCCTATATTAATTCATTCTTTTTTTTTAAGTTTATCCATTCACTTTTTTCTCCTTTTAATATTTCATTCCCATTTCCTTCTATTTCACTTTTTAAACCCAACCTAATTAACTTCAACAAGAAAGATCTAATAGCCAGTCATGAAGTGAAGAAAAGAAAGCAAGAGAAAAAAACCTATCAACTGATTAGTATATCTTTCTCGTTATACAGTAGATTAGATATTACTGTTTTGACTTCCCAGTCTCATGAGAAAGACTTGGCTAAGAAAGACTACAACAAAGCGTTCATTAGTATGACATATGGCAAAAATAATGGAAGTGGGACCCAACAAACACATTCAGGTTAAAATCTTGAAGCTGTAATTGTAAGATAATTGCACAGTCTTATTGTCAAGCAGTTACAGCATGAGACTAATAGGATGCCAGGGGAAATGTTGATCAGTACTTGAGAGCCTTAATTTTCCCCAAATTTTATTCACCAACTTGTTCAATGAATAGGCCTCTCTTCTGAAGTTGCTATTCATGTTGTTATTGAGCAGTCATGTGCTTTAAAGTGATCACCAAACAGAGCTGACGGAGAGGACGTGGAGTGGGCACTCAGATGAGAAAATGAGATACGTTCTTCCAAAAAGTTTATTCCAAGATCTAGGAAATGCCCCTAACGTCTAGTTTGCATTTATAATAGATGGCAGTGACTGTACCAACAATGTGACTCATTATAAGTGTGCCAAATAACTATTGCATTAATTATTTTTGGAAATTCACTCCCGTAAAAGAAGCTCCTTTGATGTTTCCAAGAATAATTGGTAGGATTGAACAGATTGCTAAAGTCTAGGTGTATTTTCTTTAATGAGTTGATCTAGGATCACAAATGCACATATTCTACTGTAAAATGCTTATAAACAATATCATCTCAGGGAAATTGAAATAATAAGTATTAAGATATTTCCAGATGATCTAAAGTGATATGTGCTATATGTTGTTCTTATTTTATTTTTTATTTATTTTTTTAAATTATTTTTTATTGAGTCATAGCTGTGTACAATAATTCAGTCATGGAGTACAGTGTGCAGGCTTCACATAAAATCAGAGATATTTTTATCAATCTGATTGATAGAACATTCATGATATTTTCTCATTTACTATTTTTTATTTTTGCATTAGACTTCCCCCATCATTTGCCTGTGAAAAACCTTTTTCTGTGTCAGTTTAACTTGTGATTCCACCAAGGAGCAGCCTTTAAAGTT
>CAUYRH010064058.1:0-57996 GCA_963574655.1 Perodicticus potto
AATGAATGAACATAAATACATTCAGAAAAGAAAACAGACTATTACTGCATCGAAATATTAAGCGATATTAGTAATAATAATGCCAAGAAAATAACGTTCACATTGTCAAATATCCAGATCAAGTAGAATGATTTTGAAATAATTTCTAGAGCTCTTGAGAAAGTTTTAGGATTGGCTACATAAAACTTGCCCGCATACCTGGACACGCAGTGGTATATTTTAGGGACAAATTGTGCTTGAATTCATTTAAAACAAGAATTTCAAAAATCCATTTAACAATTTTATTTTTGGAGGGTTTTTTTCCTCACTGAAAATATACTTTTAGCAATATACTTCTTGAAAATGGTATTTAAATTCAGTTTCATGTAAGATTAATAACTAGTCACAGTACTTTTTTAACCAAGTCAAAAGTCTTTATGTGAAGTAAGCCAAAATAAATAAGTAGATCATTACCAATAGGTATTTCTAATGTATGGCTAGATTTTTTTTAAGTATGTTTGGTTATAATTTTTCATGGCATTGAATCAGATTTTTTATTTATGTAAATCTAATGACAAAACTAAACAGTTTTATTTTGCTAAAATAAAAACTGTTATTTGTTTATTTTTGAGCAGCATTTAATACAACTTTGTACAAAAAATTTGACATATCTTTGGGGATTTATTGTAGTAGGATTTGAACTGTGTTATACTTCAACCTTGTCATAAACAATATTTCCTGTGGACTAAAATTTACCTTGAGATTAATCCCTGAATTATCAAAAAAGGACTCATAGAGGCTGGGCGCGATGGCTCATGCCTGTCATCCTAGCACTCTGGGAGGCTGAGGTGAGGGGATTGCCCTGAGCTCACAGGTTCAAGACCAGCCTGAGCAAGAGCAAGACCCCATCTATAAAAATAGTGGGGCATTGTGGCGGGGCGCCTGTAGTCCCAGCTACTTAGGAGGCTGAGGCAAGAGAATCACTTGAGGCCAAGACTTGGAGGTTGCTGTGAGCTATCATACCTTGGCACTTTACTAAGTATGACCAAGACTCTGTCTCAAAGAAAAAATAAAAAAGGAATCATAGCTGAGTAGCGCCTGTGGCTCAAAGGAGTAGGGCACTACCAGAGGTGGTGGTAGGGTATATACCAGAGGTGGTGGGTTCAAACCCAGCCCCGACCAAAAACTACCAAAAGAAAAAGGAATCATAGGGATATTAATGAAAATATAACTCATATCATAGAAAACTGTAGGTAAGATCTGGTATATTTTCTCAACTTTAATGTTCCTATTGTCATCAGATACAAATTTGATGCTTTTAAAATTCTTTTTCTTATTCTTATTCTAAATTTTTAAAAAATAAGTATATGTTTTTGATAATTTAAACTACTTTACAAAATACTGGCCTTTACTAAATATTCCGTACTCATATTCAAGTGTTTTGCTTTTTGCAGGGCAGGTGATCTGAACACCTTGCAACTAATAAGTAGCCGAGCATTGAAGCTGCACTTTAGCCCACACAGAGGCCTTCATCACCATGTCAATGTTATGTTTGATTACTTCCACCTTTCTGTTGTGTCTGTTACAGTCCACGCATCATTGGTTGCACTACACCAGCCGCTAATAAGGTAAATTTAACCAGTGCCTTGGTGCTTTTTAATGTAACGTCTTTTATTTGTGTAGTGAAAATATATTTTGATAACGATAACTGAAATAGTAAATATTTTTTAATTCATAATTACTTAACAATAATTTCATGTTAAAATAAAATTCAAGAGCTTAGAACATTAGACTAACTTTTTTATTACAGAAGTATGGAGTAATCTTGGTCAATTTCAAATAAGTTGACCGCCATGAAAAAGAATACATTCTGGAAATGACCATGCAACACTGTTTAGTCTGCACCTGTGTCTTGATACAGTGCTGTTCTATAAATACGCATTCTCTGGCAAAGTATAGGAATTTTTTCTTTGTTTTTCCTCTTTGTCTCTTTTCTAGATGGGGTAATTTTATTTTCTTAACTTCCTTTCATATGGTAATTTTTGCTAAGTTATGAACCAATTTATGGATTTTTACTAAGCGTTTTAAAATTATACCATGTACATTTTTTTAAAGGGTGTATATTATGGATACTAATAAATACATTGGGATAATTTCATTTTCTGTCTACTTCCATGGGAGACAGATTGGCTTTCAAGTGTAAAAGTATGCTTCAGACTGTTGGGTATTTATGGTAAAAACATAATTATGGTATGGGCAGCCAATGGACATACAAAAGACTCCCAATTGATTCCATTTCTGAGCTGTCTGTAATTTCTGATGCAGATCTGTTACTGACAACTGATATTAGGGATAATGCCTAAAGCATATCATGGTAAACTCATTTATTAGAAAGCTAAGTAGGTCATTTTTGCGGAATTACCCTCAGAATTTATAGAAGCCCAACACAATTTAACATAATTGACCACAAGTAGTAGCCTCCCGTGGCATATCTTTACATTGTTTTAAAAAGTAGTTGAGAACCTCTTTCACTGTGTTGCTCTCTAATCTCTTACCTAAAGATCTGTTGACTAGTTCCTGTTAGATGCAGGACAGGAGGAAGTATGTTTCTCCTGATGATTTGCTTTGACTTCCGTGTTCTATAATAAGATACATAACTCGTTGTCTTGCTGTGTCTTTGACCTCCTTAGGCCTTGGAGAGGTTGTGTTTGGTTGCTATAGCTTTATAAGCAAAAAGGGTTTGTTAAATTATGCACTTCTTGAAAAAATTTATGAAAGATTTTCTGAAATCTATTAGTATGTAATAACAGTATAAGTTAATGAAACTTCTATGATAAGACATGTTTTTGAACTATAACGTATATAAGCAGTGTTTCTTTTATATGATTATTAAATATTAGATTTTAATGCTAAAATTTTATCTTTTTATAAAGCACCTTAGTGTAGTTTTATGGATCTTTTTGTAATTTCAGTAAGATTCCCTAAATAAGCTGTTTTAACCATTCTTTTTAAACCTTACCTAGACTATCTTTACAAAACTTAGCTCTCTTTTGAAAAATGCACAATTTATAGAGATTAGTTTGGGTGATTAAGTTGCTTTTTTAAGGCCCTAATTAAACATGGTAGCGATACTCATGTCACAAATCCTAGTGAGTTAAATGTGTGCTTCCTCTTGCAATGCAGCAGTTTTTGCCACAGACTAGTAGGAGAAAGGGACAGCTCATCTCCTAGAGACCGTTTACTGGAAGAAGACATTTTTGGCTCAGAATCAGAAGCCAAGAGGATTAACTGTTGGCTCTGGTTAGTGCCCGGGAAAACAAACAACATGCCTGCAATAGCTGAGGCTGCTGTTCTCTACCTCGCTGCCACGGTCCTTGTAGCCCCTCTCTTGCTGCTAGAACTTTGCCCTGGAGAAAGCAGTCTTTCCTTGCCTTCCTCTGCCTGTAAACAATAGGTCGGGAAAGGGAAGCAAGGAAAGAGTAAGGAAAGCTTTTTGCTGGTGGTGTGCTGGTAAAGGGGTCATGTCTAAGGGTTACATTCCCTACTTACTTCTTCTTCAACAAGTTTTTCCTAAAGTTTTATTATAGGTGGCTTTTTATCCTCTAAGTACATTGAAAAAAATTACCTTATAACATTTTGTCTTAAATGTAATGTTTATTTAAAATAATTTCTATGGTCAACCCAATTATAGACATAATATCGATTATTAAAGAAAATGCTTTAGAATTTTTTTGTTTTTTATACGAACTATTTCTTAGATGTTTTTAAGTACAATTTGTATGACCCAATTCTGAAAAAAACATTGAATTTACCATTGACTTGCAGTTCCTTTCATTGCTGGGATATAGATAATTTATTTTTGCAAAGCATGTTGATTTTGCAAACAAAGACTCTTCTCTGCTTATGGCAGAATTGATTTACTTTTCTGTCTTCTCCCATTTATCAAACTACCAAACAGTCCAAATACTCAAATGTAATTGTGTATGATTTTTAAGCATTCAGACGGAAATGTACTTCCTATTCTGTGAAATTTATGGATTTATAAATGCAGTGTTAATACTAACAGAAGTAGTTCGTATATGATTGAGAGGATGCCTTGAAGCACTTATAAAAATTATTTTGATAGGGTTTTTGCCTTTTAGTGGAGAGAATTAAGGGAAATATCTTATTTTTGATATATTTAGTAATTTTTCTTCCTCTGTATTCAAGTGGGTGCTCTTTATTTCTATAAACAGCATCCATACTTGATTCAGAGTATTAGCATTTCAGGCGTGGTAACCAGTTGTTGCACATCAGTATTTCCAAACTCCAGCTTAACCCTCAGGTGTCCTTTAGTTACTCTGTATCCCACCATGTTTCATCTTTAATGTCCTTTGCAACTTCTGAAAATCCAGTTTCTCAAATATTCAGCCTTAGTTTTTTTATACTCATTATATTTTTTCATAATTATTCCAAATTAAGGGAAAATTACCTTAAGAATATTTCAGAATTCATAACCTTGCAAATCCTTGCTCTTCTATTCCTTTAAGATTTTCTTTTGCAAATATTTAACTTACATTCAAATAGACTATTATGACACTAACAATGTAATACTTATTCCTCTAGCTTTCCTCGCCCTGTGAAGACTACTTGGTTAAATAGAAATGCACCAGCACAAAACAAAGATTCTGTGATTCCAACTCTTGAAAGCGTGGTCTTTGGTCTTAACTACACAAAACAGTTATCTCCAGATGTAAGGACTGATTATGCTTATAAATCTTCTTTTTCTCCTTATCTTAAAAGAAATGTTTTTACTTGTTTTATCTGTTAATGTGATATTTCTTTTTATTATTTGAGCTTAGCAACTAACATCTACTTAAATAAGAAAACAAACCCGATACTTCAAAATGTTAACAGATTTAGTGGATCTTTGACAGCCGGTTCCTTTTTAAACTTGTACTATCACCCCTTGCTTCCTTAAAAGAAATCATCCCTGAGGGGTGCCTTTAAAGAACAATTGTCAGAGTTGAAATACAGTTTACAGTAGTGCAAATACAACTATTTTTATGGTGTTTATCTTATAAAAGCAGAATGTCTATTCTTCAGTCCAAATGTAATATGAATCTCATGTTATCAAAAAATCATAATTTTCTTTGCTTGTTGTAAAAATCCACTGTAACTGAAAATACTAGTGTCTAATTTCATGTGTTTAAATTATTTGTATTTTAAACACTTCTCTAAAATATTACTGAATTTCTATGTTTTAGAATAACTGCTTGCAAATGCTTAGGTTTATTTTTCTTTATTTTCCTGAGTTTCAAATGTAGTATTTTTAGATTTTGGGTCACTAACACTCTGTATACTGAATCTATGTTTTGTTTAGGGTTGCAGCTTCATCATTGCAGACTCCTTCCTACATCACGCCTATCATTTTCATTATACACTTTGTGCCACTTTGCTGCTAGCCTTCAAGGGATTGCACAGCTACTTCATTACGGTAACAGAAGAGATTCCCTCTTGTCAGAAACTAGAACTGGGTATGTTCAAAGTAGCAAGACCTATCCTACAATTCAAGTCATTCTCTTTATTTTATATTGCTAATTAGCAGCTTTGCCATAGTTTTTCTATACTAAAACTACAGTATTTATCTACTTCACTTTTACTTCTCTATCAATTCCATCTTTTTCAACTCTTGATAATCACTTTTTGCATTTAAAAACATTTTTTTACAATATTGAAAGTAACTTCTTGGTGCTGAGTTTAAGATGAGTCTTTTGTTAGATTAAAAAATGTCAATATACTGCTACTCTTAAAATATAAACAGAAAACATACTAGAAAGTGAATATAATTATTGATATTTATGGAATCATAAGAATGAAAATTAAATCCGTACTTTCAAATATTTTACAGTGAAAGCAGATTGTGGGTACCTGGGACATTTTTATATACATTTGGTTTTGAGTTATCTTATATCTCTATTCTTTTTATATTGCTTTAGAGAAAAATAAATTAATATTTTAACACTTTGAAAATTATTTAAATCATCTAAAAAATGAAGTTTCAAGTTTAATCAAAAAGTAATATCTGTATTTACATATGGTATAGTACATATTGCTTTGATTTCATATACCATGGTAGTTTGCAAAATGCTTTTTTATGTATCATTTCACAAACAATAAATTATCGGGATTGGCAAGATAATTTTTTATTCAAACTTTCTATGTTAGTTTTATAGCTTTTATTTTTAAATATCAGCTGATAGCTTTTGTCAGAATAAATTTTTTTTTAATTATATATTTGACTAAATCATGGATTGCTTTGAAGTTTACTTGCTCGGTATTCTTTGTTTATTCCTTTGTTCGGCAAGGATCTCTGTCTTTTAACGATATTGATGTATTCTCTAAAATAATCAACTATTACTGAGAATAGTTCTTGGGTTTGAGACTAATTATACTATTTTAATTGTCTTTTGGATTACAAGGTAACGTGTAAGGGCTTGTACCCTACTTAAATTTAGCTGTGAATTTAAAAAATGCTGGCTGTTGTATCACTGCCTATCAGCAACTACTCAAATGGATTTGATTAATTCCATTATTTTGTCAGGTTAGTTTATGCTATCCTGACTTGACTAGAGGCAGGTTTTACAAAACTGACTGTTTGGAATGCTTTAGTCAGTAATCCCGGTGGTTACACAGATACACAAGCTATCGAAAATATGTTTGTTCTTTTTTTTTTTGACCACATATTCTTTCTCAAAACAAAAATGGTAATATGGAAGGGATAATATTTTGATCATTCTCTAAAACATTCTCTTTCATTCTTGTATTTTTACATACTTAGAAACCTTCTATTTTCCTTAGAAAAATTCTATAGGAGGCTACTGCTTGAAATGTAAATTTTTTTAAATTTTCTCTCTTAAAAATCAAAGAATCATTTAGAGAATAGAACTAATTAATTTAAGCTATTCCTTATTATCAATTAGTGGAAAAATTATGTTCCAGATATTTTTTAATTTGGTGGTTTGGAACTTAAAAACATTTTTGAAAGAGAATTACATTAAAATTTTGTTTAGGTTTAATGTCCATATCACAAAGCCTGTAAACTGCCACATTAATGAAGGGTGCTATCACATACCTGAAAAGTAGTATTGTGAAAATAGTGATGTAAAACTTAAAAGCTACATGTATGGTATTTCTCTAAGAAAATGTGTTAATAGTTTCAGTGTGTAATGCTATAGTAGAATACAGGGAAGCATTATTTTGTGCTTTTTTAGAATGCACATTTAGAACCATTTCTGTCACACACTTTGAGTCCATAAACAAAGTGATTTCCATTCTCAAGGTAAAGAAATTACAAGGAATCCGATGTGGTGCATGTATCAGAAAGGAAAGGTGAAATCATCCAAAAGGCAGAGGGTGTAAAAGAGCCCTGGGAATAATATTGCTTAATTCCTGGGGGCTTTTTCAGAGCACCTTTTGTGTAGGGTACTGTGTGCTAAGGATAGAGCAAAGGATAGGTCTCTGTCTTTAAAGGGTTTGACTTTTCCTCTTCCCTTTCTCTTGCAACAGCAGTTGATAAGAAATCAGTTTAGCTATGGAATGATCAGGAGAAACTCACCCAGCTGGATGAATATATTCATATTAGGTTAGATGAGCCAATAAAATGCCTATATAGTATCAGGGAGATGTCCATCTGCATGTGATTTGCAAATTGATTTAACATATAATATTTACAGATAAAGAAACACATGAATCACATTTTACAGTAGAAAAAAATTTCTTTCTGAAAGGAAATAAGTTTATTAGTAAAATTTATATTTAATATTAAAAATGTTTCTCTTTTCAAAGGCAAAGATTTATTTCAAATACTTAGACAATGTTAGCACATTATTACTAATTTATTAATCTACCTTCACTGTAATAATTATTTATAAGATTTTCAATTTTCTTTTGGGTAACTTTTAAGTCTTATATAATACTTTGGGCTGACATGCAAAAAATAACATAATAAAAGAGTCCTTATATTTAATTTCAGGGGTCAGTAACTAAAGTATGTCAGCTTTATTCCAAAACACTAGTTTAAAATATTTTATCAGAAAATAAAATTCTAAAGCAAACCTAGACTTTACTTAGTTTTGATTAGTGAATAATAGAAATAGAATGAAATTATTAGTACCTTAGACATACATTTAACTCAGAATGTGTTGGTTGAATGAATGATTGAATGCAGGAAATAGCACAATACAGTTTTTGTAGGCATCAACGCGTAGATTAGAACAGTTTCTGAAGGATTTTTAAAATCAAGATTCATTTTCAGTTACTGTGGGTAATACTTTTATTTTCCTTTCCCTTATTGTGAATTTTTGACTATTCTTGAATGTATCTTCTAGGAAAACATCTAAAATGCTATTAACTATTCAAAATAAAAGTATTGATTACATATTCTAAACTAGCAATATTATTGATTTTTACCCTACTACATTAAATTATGGGCACTAATATATTTCCATATTATATTATTGACTAAACATCACTATATTCACCAGTTTTAATAAGTAGATATAAAGTAATTCTCTATAAGAAAATTATTATTTTTGCATCTGTTAGTACTTTTCTTGAGTTTTCAAATAGGCATATATTAAAAAAATCTTAAACTCCACCGTGCTTTGAAAAATTTATCTGAAATCTCTTCCCTCTTTTAAAATAAGTCTTGAATTCCTTTCTGCTTTCTTGCCTTTTTCTTTTTTCCTAGATAAATGATGTACATTTTCTGATGACATGTAATTAAATATTGGTTCGGTACAAGGAGCTCTTATTGAAAAAGAGAATGAGGAGTTCTGTAATCTAGGTTTGGGCAAGTCATATAATCCATCTGAATCTCCATATCTAAACTTGTGAAAACAGGGAGTGGACCTAGCTGATTTTTGAAATCCCTGCCTACACTCAAATTCTGAGTCTGAAGAAATTAAAATATAAAAATCATATTAGATTATGAAAAGTTGATGACAAATTTAAATAGAAAAAAACAATATAATATATAAACTTGAATGTACATCATTTGTAATTCTGATCAGCTAATTATCTAACTGCACCATCAGATCAATACTAAGTCTATTAACAAGTTGGAAAATTTAGTCAATTGTGTTGTAAAAGGAGTATAGTAACTAGTGCTGTGTGCCATCCTTATAACTAGCCAAGGGCAGCGTGCAGGTCCTATATGAGCGTCTTCTCAGAAGAAAACAACCACGATCCCAGAAAGACACCTGTCTAGGTATGTTTACAAATAGGATAAGTAAATAGTCCCTTTTAAATAGTATGAAATTTTGTTTTAAATTAGCATCAAATTTCATAAATATATATTTATTCATATACTGTGTTTTCATCACTCTTATTTAAGAAATTACTTTTAGAATCAATTTAGTTTGTAGATAAGTTTTGGTTAATTTTTTAATTTGTAATATTGAATATTCATTTAAAACTAGAAATAGTAACTGCAAAGAATATACTTTTTCCATGTTATTTGTAAAGTTTCTACAAAGCACTTTTTTTCAAAACCATGTTTATTGCCAGAACTTGTTGATTTTGTGATTTTTCCTTAAATTTGCTTTCAAGGTAATTTCATCTTAAGATAGGCCTAATGATAATGAAATGTTATTTAAACACTAACATTTGTTTCATGCATTGCAGAAATTGAGAACTAAAGCATTTTCAGCATCTGGTTTTATTTTTTAAGTCAATTTTTATTTGTTCTTTTACTCCATATATAAAAAATAATAATAACATCAAATTACCACTACCCAGATATGTGGTAAAAGAAATATGATATCATCATTTTATCTATTTTCATACATATTTTAGACATTTGTTCTTGAATAACAATAACAATTTACTATCTTACTACAAGTATATTAGAAGTTATTACTTTGTACTGACTAGACCATCACAGTTACATTTTATGAAAAGCTATAGAAATAAAAAACTGAAATAAAATCAGTTTTATTTATCACAGAAGTATGAACAAAAGTAAATTAAGAAGCCATAATCTTTCTCTCTGAACATTTCTTACATGAAAACTAGCTCAGAAATAACCGTTGTGTTAGTTTTTACTAAGTCTGTTAGGAGAAACTGATTTTCTTACCAGGAAGAAAAAAGAAAGTTTGAAAATTATTTATTGTTATTCTTTATGGAGTATAGTTAAAGAATTCATCATATGAAATTGTGGCCTTTTATAAAATGTTTTAGCTTTTTTTTTAGTGATTAACAGACTTCTGATTTAAACTACTACATTGCCAGCCTATCAATTTGCATGTGTGCAGTCTAAATAGTTTTATAGAATGCTGTTTAGTACAATAAGAAATATAGAAAGAAAGGACCTTATCTTGGTTGGATAGAAAAAGACTTGATTCAAAAGTAAAGCATAATGAAGTTAGTTAAGTAACTCTTTTATTGATATATCTTTTATCCTTAAAGGCATCGTATGGCGTTTTTTTGAGCTGTATTAAAAATATTTGTTGGGTGAATGGATAGATGAATGGGTGGATATAAAATGCATGTACCCTTTGACCTAGCAACCCCCAGTTCTGTTAACCTGTATGACAAAAAGAAGATAATAGTATGTAAGGATATAGATAGAAACAGGTTTACTGCAGTGTTGTTTTTAGTGGCAAAACATTATAAACAAAGGCAAAGGGTAGCCTATAAGAAATGTGATGTACCCACATCCAGGAACATTATGTGGCCAATTTAAAAAGGCCTTAGAGCCAGTATTAGATTTCCTCAAACCATTGCTGAGAGAAAAGAGCAAGTACAGCAAAGTGTGTCAAAATACAATTCTATTTTTGTAAAATAGAAACTACAAAACTCAGACATGTGTATGTTTATTTGAAAATATGGATTGATATGTGCTAGATTGTAGCTTTGGACTAGAACGAGGAGCCAAGGCCCCTCAAAAGAATTTACATATAATAATGACCATATTTATACACTTCTATGAAATTATATAAATGGATGTACAGCATACCCTTGAACAGTGCAAAGATTGGGACGCCAGCCCCCACACAGTCTAAAATCTGTATAAAATAGCACTTCACATCCCAAAAACTTAACTGTTAATAAATAGCCTACTGCTTACCAGAAGCCTTACCAGTAACGTAAACAGCCAATTAACATATAACATGATTATATACATATATTTTATGCATCTATGACATATTTAACTTTTTAATTTTTGATATTTGTAGGCGACACAGTTTGCTAGGTTTTAAAAATTGTCACAGATTTCAAAAAAAATTTCAATTACTTACTGAAAAAAATTTGTGCATGAGTGTATCCCCACAGTTCAAACCCGTATTGTTCAAAGGTTAACTATATGTCATTTTTAAAAAGAAAAAATAATTAAAATAGAATTTTCAACTTCCTTTAAAATCCTAAGTGATTTTGAAATAATTTTGATTCTAAGATTTTGAAGTTAAGTTTTACTTTTAAACATTCTTCAAGATGTCGTTTGCATTGAAGCAGTGGTTCTCAACCTGCCTATTGCTGCGGCCCTTTAATACAGTTCCTGTGGGTTGCGACCCACAGGTTGAGAACCACTGCATTAAAGTAACTCACTAATCACAATCCAGATGTACCAGTTTAATTTAGGCTCCTACGTAAACATTTTAAAAATGTATCAAACCTCAAAGAGTTTATTTTCTTTTTTTTTTTAAATTCAGAGGTAGGACATGCAACCTAGTAAGACTGATTTTACTGATTTTCTTCTATCACAAGAAAAGACCATGAGTAATATGAAAACAGATGTTGCTATATAGAAGATGTAATTTTAATGCAGAGTCTCCTGCCGATTCCTTCTGTTTTGGAAAACCTAATATTAGAAGCCACCTATTTATCTTAACAGTGAGGTGATTTGTGAAATCTTTGCGAATTTCTCTAGTTATCAGTGAGTTGATCAAATTTAGTGATCTATGTCATAGTATATGTCAAAATGCAATTTTATTTGTATATTTTGTGAATTACAAAATGTATATGTGTTCTACTGGTTTTAGTTACCAACAGAGTATTTGTTCACATTATAGCCCAGTTATGTTTATCACATAGTCGTGATTGCTTATTTTATTAAATTTACATGTTTATCATTCTTTTTGTCTAATCTATGAGACAGTGAGCTGACAGTGAATTCAGGGTTGTCATGGAATATATTTTTGCCTTTGTAAGAGAATGATCAGTTAACTCTGTCATAACAAGATTATAGAATTTTGTGTGATTAAAACTATGCTGTTATTTTAAGAGAACAACTTCCAGTTTGATTTCCAGTAATTAAATTAAGTATATTTAAGATAATATTTCAGGTCTTAGTATAATTTCTCCCTGCAAAAATAAATAATAAATCTTTATATTCTTTCGTTTCTGTATTCCCTTGTAAATATTACCTTGTAAATTGTAAATATATATCCGCTTTTGTAGATGATTGGAACATATATTAAATAAATCAGCAATATGTAGCAAAAATCTGCCTCAGTTTAAGAATATCTTATAGAAAAATTAATTTATTACACTAAATTAGGAACTAACATTTTATTGAAAAGGATTTCATCATGAATAGTATGTGTTCTAGGCATGTTTTAAGTGTGTTTCAGTTATAAAAATTAATCTCACTGGAGTTTTTTAGGAATAACTTTGTAAAAGGGAAGCCATATGCACATATAACATAAATATTAAATTTTACAAGAAATTACAAAATATGAAATACAACATAACCTAATTATACATTTTTTTCTTTTGTGTGACATAGTTGTGCAAATTACGTACATAGTCGATTTTTCCTTCACAATGTTAAGTCTTATGAGAATTGAAACACACTGTTTAATAATAAGAACATAGAATTTAATAATCATGTTACCTATTAATGTATTTATGAAAATATATTACACTGAAATTTAATTCATTGAATATAATCCAAAAATATTTCTCAATCTTATGATTTTTTTAAGGGAATATAATTTACTTATATAATTTCAAAAATAGTTTTCAGATCTAACACTGAAATACTTCCTCTAATTACTCTTTACTCCTTCCAGAGGAAATGGATGTAGAAGCTCGACTTACTGAACTATGTGAAGAAGTTAAGGTACTTGGATTTTTAAAATTCACATTATTGAGTTATTTGAGTTGTGTCTGTTTCCTATTCTAAATATTTGGTTTATGAAAACTCAAATTAATTAATCATATTCTCTAAATTGTAAAGATAAAATGGTTAATCATGGTAGAACTACAACTTTGTTGATCAAAATATGTTTGGCTTCATAATCAAGTTAATTTATGTTCTAAAAATTTATTCTGCATATAAATGAAGTAGCAAAGATAATTAACTGATCAAAAATGTATATTTTCTTCTATGGTTCATCTGGAGAATTTCTGGACAAATTTTTTAAACATCACTTAGACTTGTGTAGTTTTATAAAATGATATTGTTTAAAAATGAAAGTTTGTTTCAAAGACCAATTTGAGATTTGTTTCGAAAGATCAATTTGTGTCTTAGTTTTTTTAGTTCATTCTTGCAATTAAATCGAATGTATATTTTTCTTTTTGCCAAAAAGTAAATGTTCTAACTATTTTAAGTTGCTGTGTATTCAGTCAGCTACATTAATGGAAGAAATCAGAAGGATGAATTCAGTGAAAACATGTATTTGGTTTGGAATATATTGTTATATATAAATTAGAATACAGACTAGACTGAAAAAGTATTTACCTTTTCAGAAAATTAAACATACGCCAGATGTGTAAGTAATTTTTTATATTATCTTACTGGCTTTCCTTGCAGTTCAAATAAAATAAGTATTTTCTTTAAAAAATCACTCATATTCTTATAGTAGTTGCTTGAAGGAGTATTAAACTCTTAAAAATCTTAAGATGTGTATGATTAATATGAAAAACTATAGTGTTTCTCTGAGCAATTGAAGAAAATTTGAATAAGTAAACATGATACTCCTATATAGAGAGATAACAAATTTTCTCAAATTAATCATTTTAATGAGTCTAAATCAAAATTCCACTGGAAACTTTAAACTTACTTTAAAAATTATTTGAAGAAATATAAAGGCAGCTGAGAAAATCATTTGAAGAAATATAAAGGCAACTATGAAAAACTTGGAGGACTTGCCCAACTAGATACTAAAATATGTATAAAATAACAATGGAAATAAGGTAGGACTTCTCTAAAAGAATAGAAGGATAAGTCAATGGAACTAAATAGCACTAAAATAGTCCCTAATATGTTTAACAACTAAAGATTGATGTTTATAAACCCTTACACAACAGTTTTTATTTAATAATCTATTCCACAAAGGTATTCATACAGTTTCACAAGCATAAAGAATTGTGTCATTAGTTACTATAAACTCCCTGTAGCTACCTAAAACAATTAGGTGATCTCTTTGTGTTGTCATGGTAAATTCAAGAAATATTTATTGATCCATGACATTGGGTATTGTTTTCATGCTCAAAAGCTCTTTAAGATATATTAATTGAAAATATAAATAGAATAAAAACATGAATAATCTGAGTTCATATAGTACATGTATATAATAAAAACTAAAAAGCTAAAGGCATTTGATTATGTTTATGTATTTACATATAAAATATTTGAAAGTATATATAAGCAGTTAACATTAATACAGAAAGAGGTGGTATGAAAGATGAGGATTATAAAGGGAATTTTTATTCTTTACCATATATGCATCTGTATTTAATTTTTGGAAATAATACATATGTATTTACATATTACTAATAAATTTTAAGATACACATTTAAATTTCAGTATGTAAATGGACATCACAAAATTTAATATTAAGAACAGGTAAATTTTGACAATAGAACAGATAATGACAATGTTTAAAGAGCTTTTACAAATTGATAAGAAAATAATTACCGTTTTGCATGTTAGCATTGTATAGATACCCAATTACAAAAACAGCTAATATCTGAAAAATATGATCTCATTAGTTATCAGAAAAACAAAATTTTTAATAATATACCATTTTTAACCTGTCATATTGGCTGTGATCTTTTTTTTTTAAATAGCATTGTGCTTCTTGAGCTACAGTGAGGTACATACGGATTCTTATACCCTATAGATCTTTTCTAGAGATTAATTTGGTGCAGTATGTGTCCAAAGCCAAAGAGAATATTTTGTCTCAGTATTATACCAAAGATATAATCAAAGATTGATACAATGATTTTTAACATTGTAAAAATGTTAGCCTAAATACCCAACTGTAGAATGATTTAACAAATTATGGGATCTTTATAATCTAAATAACTTATACAGCCTTAAAAATGACACTGACAGCAAATGTTCCATGTAAGAAAATGCCTGTATGTTTGTTATTCAATGAGAATGGTATAAAATTATATATGATTTTAGCTTTTTTGCTGTATATTTCACTGAAAAAAAACTTGAGGCAATACACTGAAATGAACTTTTTTTGAGGGAATCTTTTTTTAATTTTTAAAACTTTTTAAAAACTTCAGATTAATATGAGGGTACACATGATTAGGTTACATTGTTTGCATTTGGAAGGTAAAGTCCATGTTGTAGTTTTCTTTCATTTCTTTTTTTTTTCTTTGTTTCTCCTATTATCCAAATCTATTAAAGTAAGCAATATTTTATAATCAGACAAGATCAGTGAATGTTAGGAAAAAAAATGTGTATCTCTATAAGACACAGTAATGAATGTGGCTTGAAAAATATGTAGATTCCTACATTTATGCATATAAAAGATTTTAACAAACTTAATTCTAATTTCTTTTTTTAATGTAAAAATGAATTTCATTACTGTTTATTTTGAGATTGATTACAAGAGATGTATGAAAGCTAGAGGAGTAATTTAGTTATAGTTGAAAGGATGCTCTTGCAATAACGAAAATACTAAAGTCCTACCTCAGGACGTTGGTGTCATAATTCCTAAGAAATGAAATTAATAAATTCTTTTTATCAAGATAGCATTACTGTCAGGAAAGAAAGAAAAAAGAAAAATAATTGGATACTTTATTCAGCCCATAAGGCCAAAATATTTATTTATACTTGCATATAGACTATGCTAGATACAGTTTTCCTTACCTCACAAAATGTTATATAATTACCCTCAAATTCTTACCGAATTCTTTTTATAAACTGTTAAAACCATCCGTAGGACAGTTTTAGCTAAGCAGGTTTTAGCTTTTTTAGCATATATTTTAATCTGTACGTTCTTAAGAGTTATGTCTAACACTTGGTTAGCATCATTTCTAATATATTTATAAAAAGATTTCATCTGACAAAACACATCTGTAGATTCATCACATGTTGATGAATCCTCATTCATTATATATTGCCTGTGTTAGCTTCTATTCCAGAATTCTGGAATTTGCGCATGTTTTTTTGTAAATTCTCAGAGCCTTTTTTCTTATCTGAAAGCCTGTGATTCCTCATTCATTACATTTATTTACTCAGTAAATATTGATTTACTACTGTCTACCAGTTACTAGTGTCTCAGAAATGAATAGGACATGATCATAATCTCTTTCTGTCTTACTAATTTTGCTAATTTTTGTTTTGTGAGTTAGGATAGATAAGTGTAAACCTGATTTCTTTGTGGGAAATTGAGCAGTAGTAACATATGTGAGAAGCAGCCTTTGTGGATATGCAGAGTAGGTGCCAAAAAATGAGCACACATTTTAAGAACTGCTATCCATGTATTACTTTTCGAAGTTGAAAGTGCTGTGACTGGTCAGGTGTACTTAGACATGCCACACACATCTGTTTTACCTGCAGTTCTTATACTTTGGGGGAATTATAAATTTTACTTACAATAAAATCTTTTAAAATGTATATCCATTATTTTGTCACCCTCTGTATGTATGTATATTTAAACATTTAACATATTAAATATAGTTTTTAAATAATAAGATATATTTTTAGGAAAGGGAAGGCAAAGATGTAACTATAAATAATGCGCTCTCCTGGAGAGCAGGAGAAAGATGTCATCTTAAGATATAGATTTAGTGGTTGTTGGTTGGTGTGTAGATGGTAATTGAAACCATGAAAGTGGCTTTCAGTATCAACGATTTTCATTTAAACAAATGAAATAATTTAATACCACTATTAGAGCACTCATAAAAGTATTTTATAATAGGTTATTTACCTGCTTTTCTCTTCTCACTGGAGTATGAGATTCTCATATTAATATTCTCATATTAATCTTTCACTTATTTAAATATTCATTTAAACTAATCATAAAAGTTAAAAGTACTAAATTATACCATGACACGTAGAATCTTCTGAAATGCAACTGTTTTTCTCAAATTGATAAAATAAGATTTTTTAAACAAAGAATAATGAAAGACTAGAAATGAGAATGACTGTTTCTCTTTGGGGCAAACATTTTTATTATAAGAAAACGGTTTTTTTTTAAATTCATTGAGGCCTCAGTTTGCAGGCAGATAATATTTTACTGCAAAATACTCAATAAATAATGGATGAATTAATTGTTAGAGAAAAAAAAAATGTTTGACAGCTCTGTAAAAGGAGTACCCAGAAGTGGCATAGAGACTACGAACATAAGAGTGAGGAGAAAAGAGTACTGTAGAAAGTATCTGTTTTTTCTGAAGAGTTACAGATAATTTAAATACTGTACTTAGCTGATTGAGGGGGAAAAACTTACTTTAAGAATTTATTATCTTTCAAAACTATTCATAATAACTTATATCATGATTTTTATATTTTGTTTAAAATTCCCGGTATTTTGGTGTTAGAAGTTGATTCTCATAATTTAAATTATAATTAACATTATTTCAGCAACGTATCTCAGATTTTGAAATACTGATTAAGTTGTTGAAAATTGCTGCAGTAACTATCAGTTCCATTAGTTCTGTCAGTTCTGCAGTGACTGTCAATTCTGACCTTTGGTCAGTGGATCCTTCTCTCTCTCTACACACATGTGCACACACACATACCTTTTATAAACTACAAATTTGTCTGTGTATTAGTAGTCTCAGTAACATTGTATTTAGGTATGTTATAGTAAGTCTCAGGAAGCAGTGAGTTTTTTTTCTTATCATTTCAGAAAATAGAAAATCCTGATGAACTGGCAGAACTTATAAATATGAATCTTGCACAGCTTTGCTCCCTTCTGATGGCTCTGTGGGGACAGTTTCTGGAAGTTATAACACTACATGAAGAACTACGAATACTCTTAGCACAGGAGCATCATACTTTGAGGGTGAGTTATAGAAAAGTGACCTTAGAACATTTTAAGGAATATTACTTATCTTTAGAGATTTCTTATGAATAAAAAGCCTGATTTGTACCTAATATGTTGATAAATCAGAAAAGAAACGTTTTTCTTCTAAAAGTAAATCAAATAGGAACATATATGATACAAAATAGCTTCTGGAACCCAGAATGGGAATTATACTAAGTCCACATTGGGGACAAGAGTTGGGAGCTAGACAGCCATCTCAGATTTTTTTTATAGAGTCTCTCTCTTCTCCTTTTTCTTCTTTCCCCTTCCCTTTCTCTCCATTCCTTACCTCATATAGGACAGTGTATCATAGTCTTGGTGGAGTGGAGGGAGTAGTCTAGACGTGTGTTTTCTATAGACCTAGAATGGACATCTTGCCAAAATTTGTATACACTATTGTGTAGCATCTCAAGAGACTTAGAGAGGTTACTTGATCATCTTTCCAGTGATCATCTTTCCAGTGTACATCTTTCCAGTATACATTTCCTTATATGTATACTCCACATGCACCCTAATTTTCCTTTACCTGGTACAAGCTCCTCCACGCATAACGTTTATTTTTTTTCCTTTTTATGTTTTTGTCTTTTTTCTTTCTCTTTTTCTTTTTTTTAAGGAAAGCATGAAACAAAGTTTGAAAAAGAGAAAGATAGGCTTATAGAATAAGAAACCTTACAAAGCAGGATACATTTGCCGTAGACAGAGAATGGGCCTCCATTGTCAGGGCAAGTAGGCATAGAAGCCTGTTTTTCTCTTCATAATAATAAAACATAGCATATAATCAAAATGAGAAAAGTGTACATACAAAACATGCATGTCTTGTCAAAGACTGAATAAGAATACTCCCTTTTGTTTATTATTTATATCAAGAAACAATGCTGTCAACAGTACATGGTGTACATGTAATTCATTAATCCATTAATCCATTAATTGTGTTTTTTCAATTACTCTGCCCTTTTTGATACTTAGAAGTAATTTCTATCCTGTGTTTATGATGATAGTTCCTTTTCTTTTACTTTACCACCTATGTGTGCACACTAAATAATACAGATTATTTCCACCTGTTAATCAGGTCTATATAATGAGATTGTACAGTGTATGTTCTTGTATATCTTGCTTTTTTCCACTCAAGACTTACATATTAATCCATGCTTTTGTCAGTAGCTGTAAATTATGTGATGTGCTCCATATGAATGTACCCACAATTTGTTTATCTATTCTGCAGTTGATGGGTGTTTAGGTTACTTCCAACTTGTAGCTACTATAAACCAAACTGCTATGAATTCTTGTACATGTTTCTTGTCTTACTGGTTTCTCTGAAATATTTACTTGCAAGGGAAATTCCTGGGTAATAGGGGATTCGTAGCTTCAAATTTACTAATGACACACTGTTTCAAAAATAGTGCCAATTCTCACTTCCACCCCCACTGTGTAACCCTCCCTCTATCAAACCACCCCCCTCCCTCCCCATCATTCACCCCTTTCCTCCTTCATCCTGGGCTATAGTTGTGATTCATCTTTCATATGAAATTGTGAATAATTACAAATTAGTTTCATAGTAGTACTGAGTACATTGGATTTTTTTTTTCCATTCCTGAGATACTTTACTAAGAAGAATATTTTCCAGCTCCATCCAAGTAAACATAAAAGAGGTAAAATCACCATCTTTTTTAAATGCTGCATAGTATTCCATGGTGTACATATAATTTATTAATCCATTAATCCAGTCATGGGTCGATGGGCACTTGGGCTTCTTCCAGGACTTGGCAATTATGAATTGAACAGCAGTGAACAATCTGGTGCAAATATCTTTGTTGCCAAGTGATTTTTGGTCTTTTGGATATACACCTAGTAGAGGAATTGCAGGATCAAACGGCAGGTCTACATTTAGATCCCTGAAATGGGATCACTTGTTCTTTTCTTACTAATAAGTTTGAGTTCTCTGTGGTTTCTGAAATAACAACCTGCAAAAATCCTCTCCCATTCTGTAGACATTCTGAGGCTGTCTACTTGCTTACCTTAGATCCCTGAGTGTTCTCCAAACTTCTTTTCAAAAGAAACGTACTAGCTTGCATCCCCACCAGCAGTGCAGAAGTGTTCCCTTTTTCCACATCCACGCCAACATCTGTAGTTTTAGGATTTTGTGATGTGGGCTACTATTACTGGAGTTAGATGATATCTCAAAGTGGTTTTGGGTTGCATTTCTCTGATGATTAAAGATGATGAGTATTTTTTCATGTGTCTGTAGAACATGTGCCTGTCTTTTTCAGAGAAGCTTCTGTTCATGTCTCTTGCCCACAGTGAAATGGGATCACTTGTTCTTTTCTTATTAGTAAGTTTGAGTTCTCGGTGGTTTATGAAATATAACCTGCTAAATCTTCTCCCATTCTGAGACTGTCTACTTGCTTAACTTACTGTGTTCTTGGCTGAGCAGAAGCTTTTTAATTTGATGAGATCCCAGTAATGTATTTTTGATGTTTCTTCAATTGCCTGGGGAGTCCTCATCGTAAAGTATTCTCACAGGCCAATTTTTTCAAATGTTTCCCCTGCACTGTCTCCAAGAATTTTCATAGAGTCATGTCTTAAGTTTAAGTCCTTTAACCAGTGAGAGTCAATTTTTGTTAGAGGAGAAGGGTGTGGGTTCAGTTTCAGTCTTCTACACATTGCCAACCAGTTCACCCAGCACTATGTGTTAAATAGGAAATCTTTCCCCCAATTTATATTTTTGATGGGCTTATCAAAGATCGAATAATGATAAGTGTCTGAGTTCGTTTCTTAGTTTTCAATTCTGTTCCATACATCTACCTCTCTATTTTTGTGCCAGTACCATGCTGTTTTGATCACTATAGATTTATAGTATAGTCTGAAGCCTAGTAGTGTGATTCCTCCTGATTTGTTTTTATTTCTGAGTAATGTCTTGGCTATTCCCAGTTTTTCTGTTTCCATATAGAACAAAGTACTGCGGGTGCCTGTAGTCCCAGCTACTCAGGAGGTGAGGCAAGAGAATCTCCTAAGCTCAGGAGTTGGAGGTTGCTGTGAGCTATGATGCCACAGCATTCTACCAAGGGCAAGAAAGTGAGACTCTGTCTCAAAAAAAAAAAAAACAAAACGAAATACTAATTTTTTCAGATCTTGAAAGTATGACAGAGGTGCTTTAATAGGGATTGCATTAAATCTGTATATTGCTTTGGGTAGAATGGACATTTTAACAATGTTGATTCTTCCCAGCCATGAGCATGGTATATTTTTCCATTTGGTAACATCTTCAGCTATTTCCTTTCTCAGAATTTCATAGTTCTCTTTATAGAGATCTTTGTTAGGTACACTCCCAGATATGTCATCATCTTTGGCACTATTGTAAAGGGAATAGAGTCCCTGATTGTTTTTTCCCCTGGACTTTTGTTGGTATATATAAAGGCTACAGATTTGGGAGTTCATTTTGTATCCTGAGATGCTGCTATATTCCTTGATCACTTCTAGGAGTTTTGTAGTTGAGTCCCTGGGGTTTTCCAGGTGTACAGTCATATCATCTGCAAAGTGACAGTTTGATCTCCTCTGATCCTATTTGGATACCCTTGATTGCCTTCCCTTTCCTGATTGCGATGGCTAAACTTCCCTTACAATGTTAAAAAGCAGTGGAAACAATGGACAACCTTGCCTGGTTTCTGGTCTGAGTGGAAATGATTCCAGTTTTACCCTATTCAATATGGTATTAGCTGTGGGTTTGCTGTAGATGGCCTCTATCAGTTTAAGAAATCTTCCTTCTATACCTATTTTCTTAAGCATTCTGATCAAGAAAGGATGCTGGATATCATCAAAAGCTGTTTCTGCATCAACTGAGAGAATCATATGGTCTTTGTTTTTTAATTTGTTTATGTGATGTATTATATTTATGCATTTATGTATATTGAACCATCCTTGGGACCCTGGGATAAAACCCACCTGGTCATGATGTATAATTTGTTTGATGTGTTGCTGGATTCTGTTTGCTAGGATCTTACTGAATATTTTTGCATCAATACTCATTAGAAATATTGGTCTATAATATTTCTTGTTGGGTCTTTTCCTGGTTTGGAGATCAGGGTGATATTTGCTTCATAGAACATGTTCGGAAGTATTCCTTCTTTTTCTATGTTTTGGAAAAGGTTAAGTAATATAGGTACTAGTTCCTCTTTAAAGGTTTGGTGGAATTCTGATGTGAAGCCTTCTGATCCCGGGCTTTTCTTTTTCGGGAAATTTCTTATAGTTCATGCTTTTTTCAGAACTTGATATAGGCTTGTTCAACATTTCCACTTCTCTCTGGCTAAGACTAGGAAGGTGGTGTGCTTCCAAGTATTGGTCTATTTCCTTCAGATTTTCATACATCTGAGATTAGAGTTTTTTGTAATAATAAGGATTTTTTGAATTTCTAAGGAGTCTGTTGTTATTTGGCCTTTATCATTTTTGATTGATGAAATGAGGGATTTTACTCCTTGATTTCTGGTTAGGTTGGCCAAAGGTTTATCTATTTTATTGACATTTTCAGAAAACCAACTTTTTGTTGTATAATCCTTTTGTTTTCAATTTTATTTAATTCTGCTCTAATTTTAGTTATTTCTTTTCATCTGCTGGGTTTGGGGTTGGAATGTTCTTCCTTTTCCAGTTGTTTGAGATGTCCCATTAAGTTGTTGACTCCCTCTCTTTTCCGTTCTTTTGAGGAAGGCTTGCAACGCTATAAATTTCTCTCTTAGGACTGCCTTTGCAATATCCCAGAGGTTCTGGTAATTCGTTTTGTTCCAAAAATTTGGTAATTTCCTTCTTAATCACATCTATGACCCAGCTATCATTCAGTAAGAGGTTATTTACTTTCCATGATTTGTATGAGTATGCAGATTCCAGTTGTTACTGAGTTCAACTTATATTCCATGATGCTTTGAGAAAATACAGGAATAATTTCTATTCTTTTAAATTCACTGAGTTTAGACTTGTAACCTAAGATGTGATCAGTTTTGGAGGATGTTCCATGGGCTGATGAGAAGAATGTGTATTCAGTTTTGTTAGTATGAAATGTTCTGTAGATGTCTGTTTAATCCATTTGTTGAATGGTTAAGTTTAAGCCTAAAATTTCTTTGCTTAGTTTCTTATTGGAGGATCTATCCAACACTGCCAAAAATCTCTGGGTGTTAAAATCTCTGACTATTATGGTACTGGAGGAAATCAAGTTGCTCATGTCTGTTTGAGTCTCTCTTATAAATTGAGGCACATTCTGGTTGGGTGCATAAGTGTTAATTGAAATCTCATCATGTTGAGTGTTGCCCTTAACAAATATGCAGTGACCATCCTTATCTTTCCTCACTTTTGTTGGTTTAAAACCTATTGTATCTGCAAATAAAATTCAAACACCTGCTTTTTTCTGTTTTCCTTTTGCCTGAATTATAGATGACCATCCCTTCACCCTGAGTCTATATTTATCTTTTAAGGTAAGATGAGATTCTTGTATGCAGCAGATGTCTGGCCTCAGTTTTTGTATCCGGTCAGCCAACTTATACCTCTTTAGAGGACAATTTAAGCCATTCACGTTAATCGAGAGTATTGATAAGCCTGGTAGTATTTTGGGTATCCAGTGGACATTTTTAAACCTTTTGGGACTGTGGAAGTTGGAGTTTGCTCAAAAGTTTCTGAGTGAATTTACTTTGGTGGTAGAGCATTGTGCTTGTCATTGTAGAGGATGGGTCTGAGAATATCCTGGAAAGCCAGTTTAGTTATGGCAAATTTCTTCAACATGTGAATGTCATTAAAGTATTTAATTTTTCCATCATAGATGAAACTCAGTTTAGCTGAATACAGGATCCTGGATTGAAAGTTTATTTTGTTTTAGGAGGTTAAAGGTCCATGACCATCCTCTTCTAGCTTGAAAAGGTTTGGCAGAGAGATCTGCAGTTATTCTAATATTCTTCCCATTGTAGGTTATGATTTTCTTACGCCTGGCTGCTTGCAGGATTTTCTCCTTCATATTAACTTCGGCGAAATTAATTACAATGTTTCTAGGAGCTGTTTTATTTGGATTGAGTAGTGCTGGGGTTCTGAAACTGTCTGCTGTCTGGATTTCAGAATCTTTTGCCATATTTGGGAAGTTCTCCTCTATTATCTCTTGGAGTAGAGCATCTGGGCCTTTGGAAGCAACCTCTTCATTAGGGATTCCTATAAGGCGAATGTTTGCTCTTTTGGAGTGTCCCACAATTCTCTCAGGGAATGGACTGTTTTTTGCTCTCCACTTCTCTTCTTCTTTGAGCATTTGGGAGCAATCAAAAGCTTTGTCTTCAATATCAGAGATCCTTTCTAATGCACGCTCTATTCTATTACTGAGGGATTCTACTGTATTTCTCAGATCTTTGAGGGCTGCAAGTTCTTGTGTTAGTGTGTCAAAATCTTTGGTGATTTTTTCTTTGAATTTATTGAATTCTTGAGACAACTTTTGAATTACCCCTTGAAATTCTAATTCCATCTTTACCTCCATTCTGTTGATCTTATTTGCCATCCAAATTATGAACTCGATTTCTGACATATCAACCATTTGTTTATGAATGGGATCATCTGGTGTGTCTGTTTTGTTGTTTCTTGGTGGAATTCATCTACTCTGATTATCATGTTGCCAGAGTTTTTCCACTGATTCCATCCCATGATTATTTTCACCATTTGGCTGGATGGACAGGTAAGGTGAAATTGGATTGGGGGCTCCTGGAGTTGTGGTTAACCAGCCCTTTGACAAGGATCTGGGACTGGTGACTATAGCTTTTTCCCCTATAGCTTTGCAAAGGCCCCGTACAGTATTACAGTCTGAAGCTCTGGGGACC
The DNA here is from genome assembly GCA_963574655.1 of Perodicticus potto. Classification (NCBI taxonomy): domain Eukaryota; kingdom Metazoa; phylum Chordata; class Mammalia; order Primates; family Lorisidae; genus Perodicticus; species Perodicticus potto. Next base: position 25,067 of record CAUYRH010064058.1, read on the forward strand.
TGCTTGGTATGGTGGGGTTAGGTGGCTTTGTCTTCTATTCAGCTGGTCTTTGTCAGATCCTACTGGATCAGTGACTCTGGGTTAAAGTCTCAGCTGAAATTTGCTTTCTTGGAGTCGCAGCTTGCCTCAGCAGAGGTGATGTGCAGTTATCACTGTTCTCTCTCAGCTCAGCTCCCAGTCTTCAGCTTTATTGGGTACTTTCTGGTCATTATCCTTCTCTCTAGATGGGACCTTCTGTTGGAAGCTGGCTGCAGTTGACCTTCTTGCCCCTCTTCCCCAGACATAGTACTTTTTATCACTAAGTACTTCAGCTCGTCTTTCCTAAGAACAAGAACATTCTCTTACTTAACCAAAGTACAGTAATCAACTTTAGAAAATTTTATGTTGATATAGTTCTGATATTTAATGTATGATTTCTATTTCAGTTTTACCAACTGTCTTAATAATGTTCTATATGATAGCTTTTTCCTTTTCCTAGGATCCAATTCAGGGCCCAAGTTGGATTCAATTTCCATGTCTTTTTAGAATCATTTAATATGGAATAATTCGTTATCATTGCTTTGTCTTTTATGACATTGTAGTTTTTCAGAAATATTAGCCATTAGTTTTATAAACCTAATGGTGTGGATTGAATCCTTCAGTTTGGATTTATATTTGTATTAAATATATAATTGGGTTTATAATTGTATTATGTACAGGATATCCATAAAGTTCATGTTTGAAATTGCACATGAACTTTATAGATAACCTGTATGTAATGTGTATTATGTATATTTGAATTATGTATAATATAGCCTACATGGATTATATTCTGTTTTGTAATGATTGTATTAAAATGGTGCAATTAATGGAAATATTACTTTTTTAATCATTTTATAAAGTATGTTTTCCTAAGAGTTTGTTTGTTATTGACAAATAATAAGAGTTTGTAAATTTATTGACATCAAATAGTTGATAGTATGCTTCAGTTGTCCTTTTTATATCTGCAATGTCTGTAGGGCTGCCACAGTTTATTCCTAGTATTAGTTATTTGTGCCTTCTATCTTTTTTTCTTGAATGGTCTCACCAGAAGTTTGTCATTTTTTTTTTAGTCCTTTTGAAGAACCAACATTCGGTATTATTAATTCTCTCTCATGTAAATTTTGTTTTCTGTTTCATTACTTTTGCTGTATTGTAGTAAATAGGATCCTTATATTGAATACTTCTGTTTTAAATAATTCTTTCTTAGAAGTCTTTTATTAAAGGTCACTTATACTTGAGAAGATCACTTTGAGCCCAGGAGTTCAAGGTCACTATGAACTATGATTGAGCCACCACAGTTCAGCTCAGGCAGCAGGGTGAGACCCAGTCTTTACCAAAAAAGAAAGAAAAAAAAAATGGAAAGGAAAGAAAAATCAGTCACTTCTAAAGGGCCAGATAAAAGGGATTCTACAAGGTTGGACAGTTAAGTTCAGAAACTCATCTTAGAAGAAGCATTACCTACCTCATTGCTGAGTATCACTACAGTCATCATTGAAGTGCCAACCTTGGGAAGCTATGTACCAATGCCAGCACCTAGTCCATCCTGCAAAGCAATTTTTGAACTTTTTCTCTGGAATGGTCATCAGAGTTGTCATCATATGAGGTCTGACAAGTTTGCAAATTCATCCTAGAGAAAGGGCTTTGAAGGATGGACTCGGTGTAAGCATTGGTACATAACTTCCCAAGGGGAGTGCTTCAGAGGTGACTTTAGTGATATTCAGCACTGAGGTGTGTAGCACTGTTTCTAGGATGAGTTCTCAAACTTAATTGTTAGGCCTCACACCACAAACCTGATGGCCAGAAAGAGTTCCAAAATTGCTTTGAAGTAAGGACTAGGTACTAGTGTTGATGCATAGCTTCCCAAGAGAATATGTCAAAGGTGCCTGGTTTTCTCTGTGTTCTTTAGATTGAATAATTTCTGTTATTCTACCTTCCAGTTCATTATCTTTTTTCTGTAGTATCTAATCTGCCCTTTAATCTTGTCTAGTAAAATTCCAATTGAGATATTGTACATTTTACTTCTAAAGTTTCCATTTGTTCTCTCTCTTTCGTTTAACAAGAGTTTCTTTTTTCTGATGAAATTTTCTTTCTGTTTACCCATTCTGATCAGCTTTTTTGAGTAATTGGGCAATGTATAGTCATTGTTTAAAAGTACTTGCTTGGCCTTCAGTTTCCAATCCAGCATATAAAAGTCTTAGAAATTAACACACTCCCATCCTAACAAGAAAAAAGATGAACAAACTGAATAGCCACAACTCTTTTTAGCTCTATCAGAAAATTAAAGTTACAGGCAAACAGCTTTCCCCCTAATTGGAGAATCAGATAAACAATTACAGAAAATCCCATTTTAATGGAGCAAACACTAATGAATGATAACCACCACTGGAGCCACTATTGGGGCAGGAAAACTTAACTGATGAATTTCTGGATGCACAGTGTGGACAAATGAGTCAAAAACTCAAGGAGTAGTCTCCATACTTTCATGAATTTTACCTTCACAACCATACCAGGTTCTCACAGTGAAGACTGGAGAAAATCCCTTCCTTCTGGCTGGGGGAGAGGAAATGTAGCCATTTTGAAATACATCCCAGAAAAATTCTGTCCTTAACAGCAAGACACACCTCAATGGAAATTAGCCTAGCTGACCTGAAGGAAGGGAAATATCCAACTCCAGCCGTCTCTAGCCTTCGATATAAGGAAAAGAAAAGACCCAGTTTATCATACATTATTAGGAAAGTACAAATTAAGACATTGAGATCACCACTGTACACCTGTAACAAAGGCTAAAATCTAAAACACTGACAACACCAAATGTTTGCAAGATTAGAGCAACAGGAGTTCTCATTCGCTGCTGGTGGAAATGCAGAATGGAAGACCTCTTTGGAAGGCAGTTACTCTTTAATCTATCTATCACACACCTTGGTATTTAGCCAAATGAGTTGATATCTTATGTCCACACAAAAACCTGCCCATCAATGTTTATAGCAGTTTTATTTATTATTGCTGAATCTCGGAAGCAACCAAGATATCCATCAGTAGGCTCGGCACCTGTGGCTCAAGCAGCTAAGCGCCAGCCACATGCACCTGAGCTGGCGGGTTCATATCCAGCCCTGGCCCGCCAAACAACAACAGATGCAAACAAAACATAGCCGGATGTTGTGGCGGGCACCTGTAGTCCCAGCTACTTGGGAGGCGGAGGAATCTCTTGAGCCAGGAGTTTGAGGTTGCTGTGAGCTGTGATGCCACGGCACTCTACCCAGGGTGACAGCTTGAGGCTCTGTCTCAAAAAAAAAAAAAAAAAAAAAAAAAAGATATCTATCAGTAGATGACGCTATTAAAAAAAAAAACTTTTATATTAATACAATGGAATGTTATTTAGCTATAAAAAGAGATGATCAATTAAGCATGAAAAGACATGAAGGAACCTTGAAAGCATATTACAGACTGAAAGAAGCCGATCTGAAAAGGCAACATAAACTATCTGATTTTAACTGCATGACATGATGAAAAGGAAAAACTATGGCAATAGTAAAATCATTAGTGATTGCTAGGTGCTCAGGGGGTTGGAAGGAGGGTAGAATGAGGGACAGATATGTGGAACCCAGGTTTTTAGGACACTAAAACTATTCTGTATGATACTGTAATGATGGATACATGTCATTACACATTTTTCAAAGCCCACAGAATGGACAACACCAAGAATGAAGCTTAATGTAAAGTACAGGGTTTAGTTAATAGTAATGTATCACTATTGGCTCATTGTTTGTAACAAATTTACCACATTAACACAAGATGTAAGCAGTAGGGGAACCTAGAGGGGGCAGGGTGGGGTGGGGTGGAGAGGAGAGTCTATGTGGTAACTCTGTGTTATTTATGATCCACTTTTCTATAAACCTAAAACTGCTTTAAAAAAATAAAGTTCACTAATTTAGAAAGTTGGATGGAGGGAGGATTATTGGTGGGACCACACCTGTGGTGAATTTTGCAAGGGTACATGTCAAATCTATTAAGTGTAGAGTATAAATACCTTAACACAATAATTAAGAAAGTGAGATAAAGGCTATGTTAACCAGTTTGATGTAAGCATTCCAAATTGTATATAAAATCAGCACATTGTACCCCAAAAATGCATTAATGTATACAGCTATGATTTAATAAAAAATCACCTGAGTTCTCTGCTAATTCTAACATCTGGTTTCTCGTGGAAGTCTCTTCTGCTGACTGCTTACATTTCTTGATTGCGAGTTATGTTTCCTGCTTTACTGCATGTCTAGCACATGTTCTTCAGTGCTTGAAACAGTCACTAAATGTATTTTGTTCGGTGTTAATGGTTGTTTTCAGAAGGAGGGCATGTCTCATGCCAATTTCTCGGTCATACTTTAAGTAGAGGTTAAAATTCGCCAAGTGATTAACAGGGATAGGCTGTGCTCTGAGTTAGAAACTTCAGCAAGAATAGGAAGGGAAATTTGGACTACCAGCCTTGGAGTTCATTGCACCTGCCTGGAGAAAGTGCTGAAATTTTCACGTCAAAGCTGCCATGAAAATTAGCAGATCCAGAAGTTCTAATGTGTAGCCACTGCCTTCTGGGAAGGAAACCAGTGAGTCAGGGCCAGGAAGGCCACATGTCTCCTTAAGGCTACAGGTTCCACCCCCAAATGAGTATTTGATAGTCCATTAAAAAGTCCAAGGTTCTATTAATTTTTAATTTCTTTTGTGCTTTTTCATAGGGATGGTCTTAGGGGTTTGAGGGGGAAGAGGGGGACCTTTTCAGCATCAGGTTCTCATCATTTCTTATAACTGCCCATGTACACATACCTCTATAGTGCTTCATTTTCCTTTGCTTAATTGTTCTTTTAATGTGCTGTGGACTGGGAAACCAAATACTTAAAATTTGTAGAAGTATATCATAGTAAATATAAATCAGCTTTATGTAATAACAGTTCTTTACAGTATTCTCTGTGAGTATAATGCAAGACTTAACATTTGTTCAGTAACATTTGTGAGGCACCTTTGTAGATTATTATAATCTCTCAGATATAGACCCTGCATTCAAGATTAACATCCATGGCCAGTTGCAGTGACTCGGGCCTATAGTAATCCCAGCATTCTGGCAGGCTGAGGCAGATGGATTATCTGACTTAGGAGTTCCAGACCAGCCTGAGCTAGAGGGAGACTTCATATTTAAAAATAGCCCGGCATTGTGGCTGGCACCTATAGTACCAGGTACTCGGGAGGCTGAGACACGAGACTCGCTTGAGCCCAAGAATTGAACATTGCTGTGAGCTATGATGCCATAGCACTCTACCCCAGGGAGACTGAGTGAGAGTCTGTATCAAAAAGAAAAAAAAATATATATATATATATATTTATATATATTTATTAAAAAATATATATATATATATGTATGTTTTTGTGTGTGTTTGTGTGTAAGCATCTAGTCTGCATGCACACTGTAAAATTATAATAAATAACTATGTTAGCAATTAGAATAACATTAGGTTATGCACAGATAAAGGAGCATTTACCTATAAAGCATCAGTAAATACCTATTTTACTCAGAGGTTTTTTTTTCCTTTTAGCTCTTTGCTTAATTTTGAACATTTGCTATTGCAAAATAAGTGAATTTAAAAAGATAAAGTTCACACATAACTCATTTTGTAAACCAAAGTAATAATATGTATTTCTCATATTCACAGCTTAAATTTGTAAATTTAACATTTTTTCTATATGTCTTTTGCCTGAAATTATCTGTATTTCCATCAGGTGGCAGTCACACTACAGTTACTAGGTTTATTCATGACACATTGCTGCAGCCACATCATCATAGTGAAAGACAATTAGAAAGAGAAGTTCATATGAGGGCACAGAAAAATGGAAAGATCGTCTGGTAGTAGAGATTCTTAATGCAAAAAGGAAATGATAAGCAGTTTGGAGCACAAGATTTTAGAGTTTCTCAAATTTTTATTTGAATCCCAGGTTTATCACTTCCTAACTATCTTATTCTTGCCAAGTAATTAACCTCTTTGTGCCTCATTTTCCTTACTTAGTAAATGAATATCTACTCTATAGAGTTATAATACAGTTTGAAATATGAAAATTGAGCTCTCAGCATGGACCTTAGTAGAATGCTATCAAGAGAAGATAGTTATTGTAGGCCTTAGGGAAAGGTAGAGAGGAATAAGAAACCAGCCAGTTTTATACTCCCAGCTACAGCTGCGAGAATTCATATAACTTAAATATGCAATTTTTCCCTATACTTTATACCCTCCAAGAAAAACATCTCTAATAGATAGATAGGAAGATAGGCCAGTATTTTTTTCTCACCTTTCCGTTAGTGTTAGAAAGAAGAGGCAATGGACAGCATTTGAAAGTGAAGACACAGACTGCATCCTTCCATTGATGAATCGTACTTTCCTTCCCAGTCTCCCTTGTGGACTTGTTCCTCCGAAGGCCCAGGCTCATCAGCTTAGACAGGAAGTTTAGTACACGTAAGTCAGAAATTCATCGGGCCAGTCTTGATGACAAGTAAAATACATACCTAATTCATTGTGTATTTAAAACCAAAAAACCCTAGATCATATTTTTCTTTAGGAAAGAGTCTTAGATATAATTTCAAGATGTGATGTAATTTCTCTTCCTGCTCTGTAACTGTCCACACAAGACATCTTTTTCATCTCTGTTGCTTAACATTGTCCCAGAGGCTGAGAGAGCCTTCTTTTTGTAATTAAAAATGAAAATATTAAAATATAAATATGACAGAAATATCCAGCTAGATTCAATAAGTAACATGTCAAGATACATGTTTTGAGGGATACAAAGGTCATTAAAACAGTTCCTACTCTAAAAAATAGGGGAGATGTTTGATTTATACAACTATTTTAAGGCAAAATGTGAATTCTATAAAGGCGATTATAATCGTTTATATACTGTATACTTCAGATTACAAGCTGCGATCACATTTTATACTGTTCTTCACGATAACTTTATGTATAGTATAAGTGTTAAGTTTAATTTAAAAATGAATCATCTGAAGCTCAGAGGTTAAATGCCTAAAGTCACAATGCTAGTAAGTCGTTCAGTTCAGCCGGCCCGTGCTTGGATGCCAGGCACACAGTCTGGTGTAGGTGCGGGGTGTGTTGTCTTACCCGTGTGCTGAGTGGGCCCGGTCCTGAGGATGCAGTGGCCAATAAGACAGTCTCTGCATCTAGGAGCATAAATAAGATACAGAGTGCAAACCTAAATTTCTCCCTCTAGATTCTGTTGTTTCTTCTGTTTCATGCAGTACAAAAATAAATGCTTTGACAACGCTGAAGTGGAAGAAAGGGAGTTTAATTCTCATAGGGCTGATTTTGGAAGGTGTAGTGAAAATGGTTTCTTTCCCTACCATCCTGTGCCAGATTGAGTTTTTAAACGTGCTTTGTTACTAATACTCTCTCTTGGAATTTTCTAGGTACGCAGATTTTCTGAGGCATTCTTTTGTTTTGAACACCCAAGAGAAGCTGCAATAGCATACCAGGAACTGCAGTGAGTAGTATAAACTCGAAATGATTTTATATCCTTTTACTTAAGATCTCTATCTTAGAATTTATTAGTGACACAACATACAGTATTAAGAAGAAAATAAATTAAAGGAATTTAAAGTTCAGAAATCTCCTTTCTAATCAAATAGAGTTTAATCTTAAGAATTACTTCATGAAACTCGATACTTTGCATGTAAAGAAGCATAACGCACAGTACACTTGGTTCCCTTTTATCAGAGCTACCATAGCCTGGGAGTACCATATGTCTCTGGCTACAGCCTTCCTTTTGGCTGTCTTGCTCTGTCTTTATTTTCACAGGTCAGCATCTCTTACATTCATCTTTTTTTCATCATATTATGGATTTTCATAGGTGCTGCCTTCTACAGTGTAAATGATTTATTGTTAAAATACCCCCAATAAATTTCTTCTGTCTTTCCTACTGAGCATATTTTGATCTGGTATTCTTTGACTTTAAAAAATAATATGAGGACATTATGCTGAGCAAAAGTAGCTAGACATGAAAGTAAATACTGTATGATTCTATTTATGTGAAATTCTGGAACAGGCAAAACTAAGGGAAAAAAGGACAGTAGTTGTCTTGGCATTGATTTGGGCTGAAAAATTGAAAAGATGTGGGGGAATTCTCTGAGTAGAAGAAATATTCTATATTATGTATCCATTTGACAAAATTATAGAGCTAAGGCTTTCATATTTTAATGCATTTAAATTATACTTCCAAAAAACCTTTAAATGATAGTAGAGGTTGGGATATGTAGTGAGTCTTGGGGTACAGATAAAATAGGAAGGGCAAAGGTGCAGTGGCTCATGCCTGTAATCTTAGCACTCTGGGAGACTGAGGCAGGTGGATTGCTTGAGCTCAAGAGTTTGAGGCCAGCCTAAGTAAGAGAGAGACCCTGTCCCTAAAAATAGCCAGGCATTGTGGCAGATGCCTATAGTCCTGCTACTTGGGAGGCTGGGCAAGAGGATCACTTCAGTCCTAGAGTTTGAGTTTAGTCCAAGGCTAGGCTGCCACAGGACTCTACCAAGGGCAACAAAGTGAGATTCTGTCTCAAAAAAAAAAAAAAAAAAAAAAGAAAGTAAGAAAGAAAAAGAGGGCAAATGTTAATTGTTGAAGATAGATGATCGGTACCTGGGATGTTTTCATACTATTCTTTTTACTTTGATTTATTTGAAATTTTCCATAAGATAAGTTTTTTAACTGTTTTAAATAGCTGTTAATTTTATTTTTCAGTATATCTTAAGTAAAGCAATAACAGTGAGACACATTTTTTCCCAGCACTATTACCAAATAATCAGGCATTTGAACTTTTTTTTTTCCTTTGAGACAGAGTCTCACTTTATCATTCTCAGTAGAGTGCTGTGATGTCATAGATCACAGCAACCTTAAACTCTTGGGCTCAAGTGATCCCTAGTAGCTGGGACTACAGTTGCCCTCCACAACCCCCGGCTATTTTTAGAGATGGGATCTCTTTTGCTCAGGCTGGTCAGGAACTCCTGAGTTCAGGCAACTGACCCACTTCAGCCTCCCAGAGTGCTAGGATTATAAGCGTGAGCTACCACTCCTGCCTTGCATTTGTGCTTTTGGTGTTTCTCCTATATGCTATCTGCAGCAGATTAGGAAGTTCAGACATTAAGCATAGATACTTACTTGAAATAACATAAAGTATAGAAGAATATTCTAGAGAATGTAATGAATAATTAATGAACCATAATTTTAGTTCAATAATTTATTGCCAAAAATCTCTAATTTTCATTTTACCAGTTTTTACCTCTGACCAAGCATCTTTTTCATAAGGAGACTGTGTCTTAAAGAAGAGAGATAGGAACAATAGGGGGAAGGGGACAGAGTGGAATCTGTAAAGTGGTGTTGGGTGTAATTTTTTAAATTATAATCTGACTTAAGAAATATTTTTCAGTGCTCAGAGTCATCTACAGATGTGCACCGCTATCAAAAATACTTCCTTCTGCAGTTCTCTTCCACCCCTACCTATTGAATGTAGTGAATTAGATGGAGATCTCAATTCATTACCTATAATCTTTGAAGATAGGTATTTAGATTCAGTTATTGATGGTAAGTATGATCTAACTAAAATATACAAGCTATGTGTATAGTTTTCAGTATATACTTACTAATATATATAAAATAATCCCCTAATGTGGAATAGTTTTTCTCCCCTGTAAAATAAATAGTTTTATTTATTTTTGAGAACATTAGAAAGTAATAGTTAGAAAAAGTAGTCTTAATCATATGAGTTCTCACACTATGTTTAAACATGAATCTTTTTTTCTTTGGATAAAAGACTTAGATGCACCCTGGATGGGAATTCAGAATCTTCCAAGAGCAGAGTCCAGTAAAATGGATAAATATGACACTGAAGAAAGCTCTGTAACAGCAGTTTCTAGCCCAGAGTTGAAAGTCATACCTGCTGATGCCTCCAATATTTGGTATACAGAAGGTGAAAAGCAGCTAACAAAATCTCTAAAAGGAAAGAATGAAGAAACAAATAAATCCAAGGTTAAGGTTACTAAGCTTATGAAAACAATGAAATGTGAAAACACAAAAAAATTAATAAAACAGAACTCTAAGGATTCTGTGGTTTTGGTAGGCTACAAGTGTTTGAAAAATACAACATCAAATGATCTCACTAAATGCTTTGAAGGCAATCCTTCACATAGTCAGAAGGAAGGTCTCGATCCCACAATATGTGCATATAATTTTGACCCAAAGACCTACATCAGACAGACAAGTCAAAAGGAAGCTAGCTATTTTCCATCTAATGCAGAGAGAACTGAACTAAAGTCTCCAGATATTGAAAATGTGCAACCAGACCAGTTTGATCCTTTGAACTCTGGCAACCTAAATCTTTGTGCAAATTTGTCCATTTCAGGTAAACTTGATATCTCCCAGGATGATAGTGAAATTACACAAATGGAACATAATCTGGCATCCAGAAGTTCATCAGACGAGTGCCATGATCATCAGACATCCCCAGCTTTGGGAGTTAGAACAATTGAAGTAAAGCCCAATAATAAAGATCCTTTCAGTGGAGAGAAAATAACTGTCAAAATAGGACCTTGGACAGAGCTTCAACAAGATGAAATATTTGTGGATAATTTACTACCCAACTTTGAGTCCTTAGAATCTAATGGTAAATCTAAATCTAAATCTATAGAAATAACACTTGAAAAGGAAGCTTTGCAAGAAGCAAAGTGTTGTTCTATTGGAGAATCATTAGCTAAATTAAGAAGTAATCTACCTGCTCCTTCTGCAAAAGAATATCATGTTGTAGTAAGTGGAGATGCAATTAAGTTACCAGATATTAATGCCACATATGCCTCATCTAGATTTTCAGACTCAGGTGTTGAAAGTGAACCAAGTTCTTTCGCAACACATCCAAACCCTGACATAGTCTTTGAAACTGTGCAAGGGCAAGGTCCTTACAGTAATGAAAGATTATTTCCTCAGCTCTTGATGAAACCTGATAATAATGTAAAATTTTCATTAGGGAGTCATTGCACTGAGAGTACAAGTGCTTTAAGTGAAATACAGTCATCTTTGACATCCATAAACTCTCTGCCTTCTGATGATGAACTGTCACCTGATGAAAATTCTAAGAAATGTGTTGTATCCGAATGCCATCTAAGTGATAGCAAAACTGTATTAAATCTGGGAACAATTGATTTGCCAAAATGTGATGATACTAAAAAGTCAAGTGTTATTTTGCAACAGCAGAGTGTTGTGTTTTCAGGGCATTTGGACAATGAAACTTTAGCAATACATTCCTTAAATTCAGGCACTAAAGACTCTTTACAATTTGTTTTTTCAGATGAAGATACTTCCAGGGATGTGAAAAGTAGTTGCAACTCCAAACCTAGCTTGGACACTATGTGTGTGGGCTTCCAGGGTCCCGATAAATCTGTTAACTCTGCAGGGGCAGCAGTTGCATTAACTTCAAACCTGATTTGTGTAGGAACTCCTTGTATCGTTTCAGGTTCTATTTCTACTAATACAGAAATTAGTGAAGATAGAACTGTGAAAAGAAAAAATAGCGATGCATTAAATCTCCAACAAATATATTCAGAAGTCCCTGCAGTTGAAAGCGAAACTCTTCTGGGCACAAGCGACCCTTTTTCAGCCAGTACTGATATAGTAAAGCAAGGGCTTGTGGAAAATTATTTTGGTTCTCAAAGCAGTACAGATATTTCTGACGTGTGTGCTGTTAGCTACAGCAATTCAGTTAGCCCTCAGAAGGAAACTGCTGAAAAAGAAATTAATAATCTTCAGCAGGAACAGAGTAAAGAGGATGAGGAGGAAGAGCAGGATCAAAAAATGGTTCAAAATGGGTATTATGAAGAAACAGAATATTCAGCTTTGGATGGAACAATAGAAGCTTACTATACAAGCAGAGGTACATTAGCAGAAGAAAGACTTATAAAATCGGAAAAAGTAAACAGTGAATATCTGAGGGATGGTATAAATATGCCTACTGTCTGTACTTCTGGTTGTTTATCTTTTCCTTCTGCACCACGAGAGTCTCCTTGTAGTGTTAAATATTCTTCTAAAAGTAAATTGGATGCCATTACAAAACAGCCAAGCAGTACTTCTGACAACGTCATTTCTTCAGTTTCCTGGTATGAAAATTCACCAAAACCTCAGATACAAGCGTAAGTAATGGAAGACAATAGTGTGTGCTGCTAAATATACATAGAGTATATAGAACATCATAAATAATGTCTATTTTGTTTTCTAGTTTCTGTAATACCAAAGGTACTGCTCTGATTAGCTATCTAAAATGGAGACATGAATGCAGAAGACCCTTGGACAGACCTGTAGTTCCCAAATAATTGTCCTGTTCAAAATGCTACACATTCTGGATAAAAATTTTCTATTAGTAGCTTTGTGTTAGAAATATGAAATAATCGAGATTAAACCCTTTTTCATCAGTATCTCATTTCTCTGCCATTAATTCCTAGATAAAAGCTAAGTTTTATGGGTACATCTAGGAAATAAAGATATTAGATAAATGAATAAAATACTAGTGGAATCTTCTTAAACCTATTAGTTCCTGATCGCCTCAGCTAAATCAGTGGTTTCCAGAACTGAGGTTTCGCAGAGCAGTAAAATGTAGAGATGATATAGGCTTACGAGTGTATACTGGTTCCTAAAATTCCCTACTGTCTCAGTGCAGACGGAAGCATACTCTCTGGAGTGAGAGGTCCAGACATGTGTACAGTAGATTTTTTCAGTTCTCAGGTTATTCAATAAACGCATAAAAGTTAAAATCATTAAAGCCTAAAGTTAGTGAAACCAGTAAAGTGACAATAGGTGATTAAAAAATGGTAATATGCTAAAAGCTGAAGGTTGATACCATGTTCAGGTACCCCCCACTATCTCTGAGTCATGAGAAAGTCTTTGTGTTTTCACCCAGTGTATCCTACAAAGTTTGTGTGCATCAGCTTTTTTCATTTTCACTCTTATCAGTACAAATAGCATAATGTTAAATAGTTCATAAATTTGTATGTTACAAGTCCCCAGATTGTTTGGATTTGTCCGTTATTCCACCAGAGTATGCCACTAATTTTATTCGATCACATCCTCCTTTTTGTTCCTCTCCTTCTTATTGGTGTTTTGAGAAAAAAGACAAATTAACTAAATCTTCTATAGTAGGTACTATACCTACCATTTTTATTGTTAGGTTTTATAGACTAGCTCCTTCCCTTCCATTTATGTAAAATAAAAAGAAGCAAAGAGGATAAGATTTGATGACAGAACAAACATCAAGTTGTCATCTTCCCAGTGCTTCTCCCAGCTCTTCTCTGCATGCAATATTAAATATACACAGAAAGCATAACTTCACTCCTAGTATTTTCTTAGTTGGTTTTAAGTTCAAAAGAATATTTTTAAGTGATTTCAGGTTTAAAATATTCATTGTATTTGACCAGAAGATGTACTAAAAATAGTGAAGAAAATTACTTTCTGATTTCTGAATCATTTGGTGCCACATAATTTCATGATTTTAAAACCAAATGTTAAGTTTCTTCATTTGCAATTTTCTAAATTGAGGAAATTATCTTTTTGGTTCTAAAAGTTGAATAAGATGCTAGTAAAGGCTATCTTTCATAATATTTTACTTCAGCTTCCTTCAGGCAAAAGAAGAATTGAAGCACCTGAAGCTCCCTGGGTTCATGTACAGTGATGTCCCTCTGCTGGCGTCCTCAGTACCTTACTTTAGCATGGAAGAAGAGGATGGTTCTGAAGGAGGAGTACATCTCATTGTCTGTGTGCACGGTTTAGATGGTACGTGACACCTAATGATGTAACCCGTAGCAACTCAATGTGTTCTTGTCCTGGTGGAACTCATGTCGTTTTATTTAACCTTTCTACTAAAAAAGACTTTAACATTGCTTAAATTAATCAAACTCAAATACATTCTAAAACTATGCTTAATTTTGCTTTTAAGTGTAATATTAGATTTCTTACTAAGTAAATTTTCTATGGAACAGACACTCATGTGCAAATATTTTTACTTTAATTTTAGATTTTATTGTCTTCTCTCTTATCAATGGTTTTGTCAACCGTCACCTCATGGCAATCATTTTGTTTCCCTTTAATAGTCTTGCTAGTTCCCTTTTAATTTGCTTTAAGCTTTATAGACTAGAAAAATTAATATTCATAAGAATTAAAGTTTCATTAATTCATTAAGATATAAATTAAATTCTAAATACCCGACTTTAGTGCTGTGGTTTATGACAGCTATTTTGGTTACTCAGCAGTTTTTTCTAGATATAGAAACAGTTGGAAGATGTTAAATATCTCTAGACTAATGGAGTATTACTGTATTACAATGAAATTCTATAACAAACTAGATTTTATGGATCATAAAAATATCAAACTTCTGTACTACTAGATTGTCATGAAATTGGAGATTTTCTTTACAAAAAAAACTACCCAACCAGACACTCAAGAAATAAACATCTTTCTTCCTTCTCACTAAATAATAAAATATTCAAAGAATTAGTCCCCCAAGAAAGACTTCTTGACCCAGGGGAATTGCTGACATTTTTCTTTCGAATTTTTAATAAATAGATTATCTCTACGTTACATAAATTGTTCAAGATCAATAGAAAAAAAAGACAGAATTCAGCCCATTTTACTCCTTATAGGTAACCTAACTTTGTTACTAAATCCGATACATGTTCATATCAATGCCCCAGATAAGCAATAGACAATCTGACATACTAAAGAAACTCATAATTGTACTTAATAAAACTATACCACATGGAATACACAACACAAAGATAAGTAAATATAAAGAAATGTATTAATAATATATACTACATAAGCAAATCTAGTCAGGAACTTTGTTAAATTTAATATTCATCTTCAGTCCTGACAACTAAGCATTAAACTTTGACCTTAAATAGAACTAGTAGTTTGCTAATAGGATTAAACATACATACTTCTAGCCCATGGAAAACTTATACTTAGTAGTGAAACACTAGAGGTGTGCCTTTTAAAATCAGGAATAAGTCTACTTTTTTTGAAAAACTCTTGTTCATCTCTTTTGCCCACTTTTTTATGGGGTTGTTTGGTATTTTTTATTGCTGATTTGCTTGAGTTCTTTATAAAATTATAGTTGCCAGCCCTTTATCAGATATATACAGCATGTGAATATTTTCTCCCATTCTGCAGGTTATCTTTTCACTGTATTGATTTTTTTTCTTGACTGTACAGAAACTTTTTAATTTAATTAGCTGTATTCGTTAATTTTTGTTGTTGCTATGATTTCCTTTGGGATCTTCATAAATTCTTTGCTTAGATCAATGTCTAAGAGTTTTTACATCATTTTTTAGAATTCTTGTAATTTCATGCCATCGGTTTAAATTTGTTATCCATTATGAATTTTTGTGAGTGGCAAGAGGTACAGATCCTGTTTCAGTTTTCTGCATGTGACTATTCAGTTTTCCCAGCACTATTTGTTGACTAGGGATCGCCAATAAACATTTCAAAAATGCACAACATCTCTAATAATTAGGGAAACACAAGTCAAAACCACAATGCAGTATCAACTAGCTCCAATGTCAATGGCTTTTATCAAGAAAATCCTAAAACAACAAATGTTGGCATAATGGGGCCAGAAAGGAGCACTTACCACCGCTGGTGGGACCATAAACTAGTCAACCTCTATGGAAAGTCGTATAGAGGCACCTCAAAGAACTAAAAATAGAACTACCATTTGACCCAGCAATCTCACTACTGGGTATGCACCCAAAGGAAAAAAACAGTCATTTTATCAAAAAGACACATGCACTCAAATGATTATTGTAACACAATTTACAATCGCAAAGATGTGAAACCCACTCAAATGCCCATCAGTAGATTGATAGATTGATAAAATGTGGTATATGTATACCATGGAAGTACTGCTCAACCAGGAAAAAATAAATAAATAAATAAATAAAACAGGTGAACTAATACATTTTGTAACAACCTGTAATGGAACTGTAATTAAACCTTTCTTCTAAGTGAGGTTTTGCAAGAATGGAAAGTCACAATCACATATACTCACTATTAAATGGAACCACTCAACACCCATGTACACATTTGTTAGTAAAACTCAGTGAAAGCAAGCAGGTGGGAGGGAATAAGAGAGGAGGGGTAGGTGAGTCTCATACCTAACAAGTACAGTGCACACTACCTGGGTGAGGGGCACATTGATAACTTGGCTCAAACTGTACAAAAGCAATTTATATGACCAAAGCATTTGTACCCCCCCTAATATTCTGAAATAATTTTTTTTAATGTTAAATAAAACCGTTATCTCCATCAATGCAATGTCATGAAATATCTAAAGGGTAAATTTTGGTAAAATAAAATAAAAATTCAACAATTGATAATGGCATGTTGATATTGCCAGTAAACCAAAGGGATTAGCTAAAAATCCACTAGTTTTTTAAAGGTAATTATTTTTATATTCACATCTGAGGAGACTTCAGAACGTTCATAGAAAAAAAAAGGATTTAGAAAACAAAAATTTTATTTCTCAACATCCTCTTTATCTAGTTCATGATACTTTAAGGGATGATACATTTAGTTCATCGCTAAAGAACTGAGGGTTCTGGAATTTAACCAGAGGAATCAGGTACAATATGCAGTGTTTTCAGTGGAAACAAACATTTTGTACCAGTGTCTATCTAAATGTTTGCTTACTTCAAAATGCTTATGCTAGTATAAATATTTTTTCTGATTTCTATGAAAGTAAACTTAAGTTCATATCCAAAGGAAATATATATGTTGTACATTTTTATTTCCAAGCTGTTGTCTTCACTTGTCAGTACAGTCTTTTTTACGTTGAAGAAAATTGAATGCCTTTTATACATTGTTTAAGATCATAAAACAAAAAGAAATCAGAAGGAGACAAGTCAGGACTCCGTGGTGGATGCCAAGTGATTTCCCACTGAAACTCTCACAAAATTGCCTTTGTTTGATGAGAGGAGTGAGCAGGGGCCTTGTGATGGTTGAAGAGAACTCTGGTGAAGCTTTCCTGGATGTTTTCCTACAGAAGCTTTGGCTGACTTTCTCAAGTGCTTTCTCAAAGCACTTTCATAATAAGCAGATGTTATTATTCTCTGGCCCTCCAGAAAGTCAACAGCAAGATGCCTTTAGCATCCTCCAAAAAACTTGCTGTGACCTTTACACTTTGGCTTTCACTGAGCCACACCTGCCTCTTGATAGCCAATTGTTTTGATTAGGTGTTGCACTGGTCTTCAGGGTTGTACAGGTAAAGCCACTTTCATCTCCTGTTGCAGTTCTTGAAAGAAATGCTTCAGGATCTTGATCCCACTTGTTTAAAATTTCCACCGAAAACTCTATTGTCTTCAGCTGAGCCAAGTGCAATAGTTTGGGCACCTATTGAGTGGAAAGTTTGCTCAACTTTAATTTTCACTCAGGGTGATAGTAAACTAAACCAATTAAGATGTCTGAGATGTTGGGTATTGTTTGTGCTGTTAATAGTTGGTCCTCTTCACTTAGGGCACAAACAAGATAAAAATTTTTACTCACAAATTGATGTGGATAATCTACCACTGTGAGCTGTATTTTCACAATCATCTCATCACTTCTTAAAATGAATTACCCACTTGTAAACTACTGATTTGGGGGAGGGGAGTGTTACTCCCAGGAAATCTGTGTACGGCATCAGTGGTTCCACTGTTCTTCCGTCCATGCTTCACCACAGATTTGATGGCTTGTTCTTGCTTTAGTTGTAGCAGAATCCACGTGGCTCTGAGAGGTGTTCTTTTCAAACCAATGTCTTATCCTGCTTAGCGCCTCAAACTAGATCTTGTTCAACACATTATAACAAATTATAGGAGTTTATTTTGGTGTAAAATATTTTGAAGTCCATGCATAGTTTTTTCATAATACACATTTTCCATGAACTTTTTGAAGACCCCTTATATTTTATATCTATATCATAATTCATATACCTTTTTTTTTGCAGTTTTTGGCCGGGGCTGGGTTTGAACCCGCCACCTCCAGCATATGAGGCCGGCGCCCTACTCCTTTGAGCCACAGATGCCACCCAATTCATAGATCTTTTGAGTTATTAATTACATGTGTTAACAGAACTATCTTGGATATTTTAATAGATTTTTCTGTATCAGTACCACCAAAGGGAAGTCAGGAGATTAAATAACAATGTGAAATGTGTTCAGCAGTTTTTCAACTGATCACCTAAAATGGTGGTGGTAAGTCATTTATAAATAGTGTAGCCAGCAGTCACCAAAGTGATGTAGTAACACTTCAGGAAACAAATACATTGTTAGATAGAAAAGTGAAGCATCAATGTGATCAAAATTTCCTAAGAAACAGACTGTTGAATGAGACTGTCTGGCTAATAGAAATCAGCTTTCACATAAAAATTGAGACCTCTTTACTTCAGAGCATATTGTGTGAAATATTTTTATAAATGTCATAGTCCATAAACTTTTTTCCAAAAACTGTAGAAGTGTATGATAGTACATTTAGTACCTTTACTTTATCTCATCCTTTAAAAATGATTTTTCATTTTCTAGGTAATAGTGCAGATCTCCGATTAGTAAAAACTTATATTGAACTTGGACTGCCTGGGGGAAGAATTGATTTTCTTATGTCTGAGAGAAATCAGGTACAATATGGCACTGTTTTCAGTGGAAACAAACATTTTTGTACTAGTTTCCACCTAAATGTTTGCTTACTACAAAATGCCTGTGCTAGTAGAAATAATATTTCTGATTTCTGTGAAAGTAAGCATAAGTTCATATCCAAAGGAAATATGTATGTTGTACATTTTTACTTCCAAGCTATTGTCTTCACATGTGTTGTATTTCTAGAATTTCGCATTTCTACACCTGTATTTATTTAATGGAATCTTTATAAACATCCTTTTGTTTTATCTGGTAGTGGACCAAACAATAAATAACTAAAAGCAAGTGTTATTAAGAACTCTGAGCTTTTCTCCCTAGAAATTCACGGTTTTCCCTTTTGTGTATATGTTTTTTTAAATTTTTATTTTTGGTTTTGTTTTGTTTTTTTGAGACAGGATCTTGCTCCAACACCTTGTCTCAAAAAAGGGTGAGTACAGGTTGGTGTGCTGTGCCATCATCATAGCTCCCTGCACCTCAAACTCCCGGGCTCAAGCAATCCTCCTGCCTCAGCCTCCAAAGTATCTGGGACCCCAGGAGCCCACTACCATGCCCGGCTAATTTTTCTATTTCTATAGAGATAGGGGTCTCACTTGTTGCTGAGATTGGTCTCAAACTCCTAAACTAAACCTATTCCCCTTCTAAAGTGTAGGCATCAGCAATCACACCTTACCTTTTTGCTTATTTTAATATAATGACTTCTCTGAAAAACACTGGGGATAACTGTACAGTATTTTCAATATCTTAATTAAAAATGATGTTTATATTCAGTTTTTCATGTCATACATTATTTCAAAACATAATATGTCTGTTTTGGTTTTATTTTAGAATGATACTTTTGCTGATTTTGATAGCATGACTGATCGTCTTTTGGATGAAATAATACAATATATCCAAATATATAGTCTAACAGTTTCAAAAATAAGGTAACTTCTATAAAATTACACAATTTATTTTTAAATGTCTATGAATTATAGAAAAACTAAACAATCTGGGGTATTGTTGTCCTATTATGAAACATAGACTACAACGCAATTTAAATTTTTAAAAAAGATTTTAGGGAAAGACAGTATTATGTGATTACTATTATATGAAATGTTCAGAGGTAGCATACTGTAGAGATAGAAATATTAGTTATTTCTTAGGGCTGGAGAAGATAAGGGATTAGAGGTGATAACTAAAGGGCATAAGATTTCTTTTTGAAGTAGAAAAAACTATTCTGTAATTTATCGTAATGATGGTTGCAACTCTGGCTCTGAATGTATTAAAAGACATTGAATTGTATACATTAAGTGGGTGAATTACTTGCTATGTGAGTTATATATTCGTATGTAAAACAAAAAATAACTTTCAAACTTTTATGACTGCTGTACATAGTTATGTAAGTCAGTTCTCCATAAGCAAGAGATGGTGATGATATCGGTGTCTCTCATTATTTACTTAGATATTGTGAACAGAAATGGAGAGAGAAAAGTGTTAGTTCCTGCTAGTCCAGTAGGAGTTAAAAAGGCAAAACTAATCTTCCCACTTCAAGAAGGGTAGAATTAAGCTGATTACATTCATATCCCAATTAGAGGAAGAAGCTGGCCCTGCATACCATAAGCTTTTATAAAGTTTGTTTCCAGTTTCAAGTATAGGGACTAAAAAGACATATAAGAATTTTTACTTTAAATCACTTTTTAAAAATAGAATTCTGTTAAAATACGGGAAGAAATGCAGATATGTTGGAAGGAAGGAAGATGTTCTAATTCTTTTCATTTATGGATTTTAAAATATTTTTTGATTGCCGGATTTCCTGTATTCTCTTTATTCATTCCTTATTTGATAATGAGAAAATAATATATTCAATTTTTTCATTCATCCACAAAATTATTCCCTATTTTAGATTATCAGTTACAATCTACTATTTTCAAAAAGGGCAATCTGGTTGATCGTAGACTGTTAGCTACTGTGCAGTATTGTACCGCCATAATTCTCACCCCATTGCTTTAGGAACTTCAGTTTGGTAGGGAAGTTTATCTGGAGCACCTCACCAGATTTATCTGTAAACTAGTGTGTAGATGGCTTTCAGGCTGTCTTCTTTCACTGTTAATTGTCTGCAGGCATTCTCATACTATCTATTAAAAAATAATGGTAAGTAAGAGTAGTCTTCTGCTTTAAACTATTACATAATAAAATTAAGTGTTCCCTAAATAGTCATTAATATTTTTGTATAATCTTATATTTATTATAGGAAAATGCATATATTTTTTACCTGTGCCTTAAAAATACTGTTAGTTCAACAGTAGGCCCAACTTTGAAGTACAGACCAGAGTATAAGAGAAGCAGATAAATAATTTCTCTTAAATTGGTCTTTATAAGAATAATTTCATTATATTCTTTGAAGTCATGCCTTAACAGGTAATAATTATAACATTCTCCTTTAAAATATGTATCATTTCAAAAAATGAAAGTGTAATTTTAAAGGATGTGAGAAATTTTCAAATTCCCAATATTTCATATCTGTGTATAGTGTAGCAGCTTTGATTTTTGCTTTAAAAGTAATGCTGCAGAAGAAATGACTGTTTTTTTCTCTTAAAGCTTTATTGGACATTCATTGGGCAATTTAATAATTCGTTCAGTGCTTACAAGGCCAAGGTTTAAATATTACCTCGACAAACTTCATACCTTTCTGTCTCTTTCTGGACCTCACCTTGGTACACTCTACAATAGCAGTGCTCTTGTTAATACAGGTAAAAAGTTTTATTGTTCCATATAAGAAATAAGACATTGGGAGAAAATTTAAATATGTATTTAGTATTTTCTTATGTTTATTTTAGAGCCAAGTTGTCACATACTTGAAACTTTATGAAGCAAAAGATGTAACTAATTTTCCATTTTCTTATGCATGAAATAAATTGATAAAAGTCAAGTCAAGAAATGATTATTCTCTGGGTGGCTCTTGTGGCTCAAAGGAGTAGGGCGCTGGCCCCATATACCAGAGGTGGTGGGTTCAAACCCGGTCCTGGCCAAAAAAAAAATGATTATTCTCATATTGAGATGGTATTTGTCAAGTAAACTCTATTTTTAGTGAAGTTTATCAGGTAAATGAGCTATTTTGCCATTTCATTAGCTGAACTGATAACAAGTAAATTCACTATATTTAATATATTATGAAGTTATAAAATATTTTATATAGAATGTTACCTCTTTGGTAATAACAAAGAGATATAGGAATATACTTTCTAAGAAATTAATTCAAGATTTCTAAAGAAGTTAAAATGAAAGTTAAGATCCTAATTTTGATTAGTATATTCTCATGGAGAAATATTTGGTACTTGATTTGTCTTTCATTTGGCTTGGTTTTTCCCTTAGATTAGAAAAAATAGTTTGTAATTTAGCCAATTAGTCACCATTGTGAGAATGGTTCCACTAAACTCTTTCCCAGATAAGCTTCCAACTATCAGATTTAGTTAAAAGGTTTTTTCCCCTACTCTTTTCTTCCCCTGTCCCCCGCTATAACATTGAAAGCTATGAAATGTGAAATGAATATTCCATAGTCTTATAAACCAGTTTCAGAGGGATTGAGATTTTATTTAATTTCCTTAAGAGAAAGTTACACTAAAGTATGGGTTATTGATAATATAAAAAATACAATTAAATATAAAACTTAAATTATATATTCAGTTATCATTAGAAAATATTAAGCAATTTTTCACTCTAAGAATGGTTCTTTAGCACTTAGTCTGCCATAACATATCTGTAATTATCTATAGACTCAAAATGTAGTGCTTAGGCATTTGGATATACTACTGTGTTCAAAGGTTTTCTCTTTCCGCTTCTTTATAACTTGAAAGATATGTCTAAAGTTACATCTGTTCTTCATATGCTAATATCCGTTTTATTACTGAATGATACAGAAATCGTGCACCTTTCATCAACCAGCATTAACTCACGGTTAACCTATGCAGGCATGTTTATATGTAACCAGAACATGGAAAATTTTACAAATATTATGTGTTAGCCCACAAAAATGCTAATTTGGGAAGTGTCATCTTTTTGAAATTAATGTTCTTGACATATGATCCTGTATATTTCCATTTATACTTACATATCACTTGTGGCTCTCTAGGTCTCTGGTTTATGCAGAAATGGAAAAAATCAGGCTCACTTTTGCAACTGACATGTCGAGATCACGCAGACCCTCGCCAAACTTTTCTATATAAGCTTAGTAATAAAGCAGGTAAGTATTAATAGATGTAAAACCTTTTCTAAAAGTAACCTTTATCAAATAAATTAGCAGCATATCTGTTTGGTGATTAAAAAAATATCATTCTATTGTAATTTTTTAATGAAATGCCCCACTCACAACTAAGACTTTAACTGTCGATGAAGTAGTACTTTAGTTTTTTATATGATTGTATTTCTCTTTTAGGAGTTACAAACCTACTTTGAAATTATCCTACGAATTTTAGCATTTGTAATTCAGTGCCAGTTTTGTTATTCTCGGTTTCCTAAGTAGTCTTGCATGTTCTTGCTCTCTTTTCCTACGTGTCCCTGACCCCAGAGCTCAACCCTTTTTATAAAACTCCTATTTGTTTTTCTGTCTTCCTATTCCAGGGCTATCAAACATTTTTGAAAAATGGCAGAAATTAAACTATTAGTTATTCTTTCTATAATTCTCACGACTGGGTGAATCTTATTACTTCTTATTAACTCATTACTGTATATATTCTTTAGCTACCATATATATTTCAGACTTTTGTAGCCTGAAGTCTCCAGCTGCTCCTTTGCAGATCATAACCCCTGTAGATGACCTTACCTCTGACCTTACCATCTCCCCTTGAGTCAACCTTCATACATCTTACCGGCATATTTTTTCCAGTATCCTTTAAATATCCATCTGAAGGAAACAGACTGTCTTCACCTTTACTTTCATCAAAGAATGCTATCTCTACTTTCTTCTGAAAGTAGAAACAAAATTAAAAACTAGATTTTTCCTACTCTACTTTTCCCATTACCCCTCACTATAGAGCAGAATTCGGCTAATTTTTTCTTTAAAGGGCCTGATGGTAAATGCCTTGGCTTTGCAAAGAGTCTTTTGGCAACTACTAATATCAAAATAGCCATTGACGGGCGGCGCCTGTGGCTCAGAGGAATAGGGTGCCGGTCCCATATGCCAGAGGTGGTGGGTTCGAACCCGGCGCCAGCCAAAAAAACTGCAAAAAAAGGAAAAAAAAAAAAATAGCCATTGACAACACAGAAAAAAAGCGAGCAGAGCACATTCCAAACAAATTTTGTTCTTTTTTTTAAAGGGGGAGGCAGCATTCAGATGTCACGGGCCCTCACTTGCTAACCCATGGAGGGTCAAAATAACTGCCATGAGATAAACTATAATGAATATGGTAGGGCGGCACCTGTGGCTCAGTGGGTAGGGTGCGGCCCCATATACCGAGAGTAGCGGGTTCAAACCCAGCCCCTGCCAAACTGCACCAAAAAAATAGCCGGGCGTTGTGACGGGCACCTGTAGTCCCAGCTACTCAAGAGGCTGAGGCAAGAGAATCGCCTAAGCCCAGGAGTTGGAGGTTGCCGTGAGCTGTGTGACGCCATAGCACTCTACTGAGGGCGATAAAGGGAGACTGTTGTCTCTACAAAAAAAAAAAAATGAATATGATAAAAGAGGTTCATAGATAATGCTATGAGAATTCAGAGATACCTTAACAATCTTGGGACATGGGAGACAAAGAAGTACAGATGACCCCAAGATGTTTTAAACAAGTAATTTAAGGAATATAGTACCTGCAGGATATGTCAGCACAGCTGTGTCCCATTTCCCAATTACACATTCAGTATTTTTTCTTTTTTGAGACAGTTTCACTTTGTCACCCTCGGTAGAGTGCCATGCCATCACAGCTCACAGCAACCTCAAACTCTTAGACTCAACTGATTCTCTTGTCACAGCCTCCCAAGTAGCTGGTACTACATGCACCCGCCACAACACCCGGCTCCTTTTCAGAGACAGGGTCTCATTCTGGCTCAGACTGGTCTCAAACCTCTGAGCTCAGACGATAGATCCGCCTGGGCCTCCCAGAGTGCTAGGATTACAGGCATGAGCACCATACTTGGCCTCACGTTCAGTACACACCAGCGTTCTTCCCAGCAGGTGTTCAGTGTATACCTGTTGAATGAGTGAATGAATCAATGAGTAATCTTTTAAATGTTATTTTCAGTATCCAAAACAGTTTAAATGTGCATCATAAGATATAAATCTAACCCATATATTCAGTGACTGGTAGTTCCAAGTCTGAAGTTACTTGAACTTGTAAACTGAGGCCTTGAAGCCAGTCTCTCTTGAACTTACTTTTTTCCTCTGGTAGGGGCAGGTCATCTAGTGAATTGTAAGAAACAAGTAGTCAATTCCCAGGAAGTTGCTATACATATATATATATATATGTATGTGTGTGTATATATATATATATGTATGTGTGTGTGTATATATATGTATATATATATATACATACATATATATACACACACACACACACACATACAGTTACTTTATTGACAAAATAGAAATACAGGTTCATATAAAACTTTGAGTAAACAGGAAAACATAGAACAAGAAAAAAACAATACTTAACCAGCATGCTATTTTCAAATGTTTTAAAACAATAAAATGATCATTTTTCTTTGATATTTTATTCTGCTAAAGCTACAAAGTCTTGGAATCCCAGTCTCCTCATCGCTTCAGTTTCTTCTGAATGGCCAATTTCCCACTCTTTTGTAAAAGCCTAAAATTGCTTGTCTAAATCAAAATCTAGCCTGTTATCTTTTCTTTTGTTTTTTTATTTAAGCAAAGCCTCTCCTGTGACAGTCTTTTTCTCTGCAATGTGTAATGAGTTAATAGATTTCTGTAATTGAAAGCTATTCATTTTTGTAAAATGAAGAAAACATTTTAAAAACCTAAAATAATTTCTGTTGAGTTTTAAAACAATGAGAAATACTATATTTTTTAAGAATAATAAATGTATTAAATGTGAACTTGTGTTCTTTTAAAAGGGAATTTTTTTGTTAAGGCTTTATGATTATGAACATTAAGTTTTTACAGCAATTCCTGACCCCAAAAAACCTATAAAATTCTACAAATTGCTGGTAGAATATGTAAATAATTTGCCTGTGGAATACTAGCATTTCAGCATTTGAGTAGCAGTGGAAAGAAAGGAAGATGAAAGAGCCAGACCAATGTGGAAAGTAAAATATATAATATGTGTGGAGTAGTCAACACCAGTGTTGTTCACATTACTAGAGCAGAGGAAGGGACCATGGGCACTCGGGCACTCTTGCATTCCACAGTGAGGGCTAAAAATAGCCAAGTAAAAATCTATTCATGGTTGGAATTTCAAAAACGAGATTTCCTTATTCTAAGCTGTTCCTAAAAACACCTCCTTAGAATGGCTTGAACAACTGATGACTTGTTGAAGTAAAATGGTCAAAGAAGTCTAGTGTGCTACTGTGGCAGGAGATAATCTTTTTTTCCCACAAGATTACAGAGAAATTTAATAATAGGTATCACTTTTGATTTGTAAATAAAATTTGTATTTTGTTTCTGAAAGTGTGGGAAAGAATCAGCATCAGCTAACATTATTTTAGGGCACAAATTCTTCCAAATATATTTAAAACAAATGACTAAAAATATGAATGGTTTAATATTGTTTATAATATGTCAGTTTAAAAAGCACGGGTTTCTCAGCTTTAGCTCTCTTGACGTTCCGGGCGGGGTAAGTCTTTGTGTCAGAGGGTCCTGTGTGTCGTAGGATGTGCAGCAGCGTCTCTTGCCCCTGCCCACAGATGCCCGTAGCACACACACCCTTCCACTCCCAGTTGGAACTACAGAAACATCTTCAGATGCTGCTAAATGTTCCTTGAGGCACAAAATCACCACTTTAGAACCAGTGCTTTAGCCAGTTGCAGAAAGTAAATTTGGAATGACTATATGAATTGCACAAAAACTCATTAAAATCTCCAGAACAAATGAGTAGCCTAAAGTATCAAGAAGACTAAGATTATGAAGGTGAAAGTTGCTACTAAGGTGTTCATGTAAAACTCATGTTATTATGTAGTCCGGAGAATGTGTATTTAAGATTAGTTAAATCTTTTTTCTTGGTAATCGTGTAAAGTAAAATATTAATGGGGAAATCTAACTTTTCAACAAAGAAATAGCTACTTCAGGGACTCACTGAAGTATTAACCCATAGGTTAGTTTGCTAGGTTGTCTTTGAGCAGGTAGAGTTAAGGTGGGTGCAAAAAAGATGAACCTAGAATATAAGGTTCCCAAAATAAAGACCTCAGACATTTTTACTATCAGTACTTCAATTGAGAAGAAGGATTATAGTAATTCATAACAGGGTTGTGACTCTGGGACCTGCCGTGCTTCACTGCCCTCCCCTACTCCCCCAGCCAACACTGACGAAGAATTGAAACCAAAAGATTCAAAATGGGCCACAGTCTATTTAACTAACTTGGTTCTTGACTAATATAAAAAGCAAACCTTCTGTGTACCATATTTAGTTTCACCCCTACCCATACACTTCCAAGTGACATCCCTGCTTCCACTCAGAGCAAACACGTTTCTCATAGCAGCACAAAGACTACATACGGTGAAGCTGGGTTTTTGCAAAGCATATTTAGAAATTCAGAGAAAGGATTCATCAGGTATTTAAAAAATTGCATACCAGGTGGCGCCTGTGGCTCAGCTAGTAGGGCACTGGCCCCATATGCCAAAGGTGGCAGGTTCAAACCCAGCCTCCGCCAAACTGCAGAACAAAACAAACAAACAAAAAAATTGCAAACCTAGCACTACTGAGGAAGTAAATTTATTTTCTGGTCATTTAATATCATACTAATAAGCTGTTTTAAATCTAATGAACTATTACGTTACTTTCTATTCACAGGGCTTCATTATTTCAAAAATGTTGTGTTGGTAGGATCTCTACAGGATCGCTATGTTCCTTACCACTCTGCACGCATCGAAATGTGTAAGACGGCTTTAAAGGACAAACAGTCAGGTAATGAAGTAAATTTAAAGTGTTGTGAAGAATCACATCTATTAATGAGATTTTTCTCAGAAGTTTCAGTCACTCTCTCTTCTCTTACCTTTCTCTTTCCTTTTACTTTCTGCCTGCCCACTGAGACTAACGGCCACCCTTCTCCCAGTGTTCTTCCTTTATATCTCTCCCACCACCTGAGCTGTCTTTGCCAGTGAAGCAGTTCCTTCATCTGACTACAAATGCTTTTCCACTGTGCTGCCCCCGAGCTAGTCCACACTGCATTATTGGGATTGGGGCCTGTGGTAACGGTCATGTCACATGTTCTGCTATACGTAGTCTGTCATTTTTAAGCAAAGATGCCAGCAAGAACTTGCCGCTCTTTACTGATTGTGAGTGATAAAGATTTTGTTTATTCTTTTATCATTTATGAATAACAAAAGAAACTTAAAGCATACCTGTTTGGAGCCAGAAGGAGACTTCAGTGCTGTGTGCTTTTTATAACAGGCCCAGAGATACTAAGTGGCTTATCCAAAGTCATCGTCAGTTAATTCAGGATTAGGGCAAGAACCTGGTTCTTCTACCTCTCTCTGTCTCAGTTCCTTTTTTGAAATGAGTCTGACTTGTAATCTCTTGATGCTTTGCTTTTTCTACATCATGACAAGTGAACAGCTCTTAAGGCAGGAATTCTCTTAAGCATATTTATATTTTCAGTTGCCTAGCATGGTACTTGGCTCATAATAGGTATTTCATTATGAAACAAATGTTTATTGTCCATTTATGATA
Organism: Perodicticus potto; assembly: GCA_963574655.1. Taxonomy (NCBI): domain Eukaryota; kingdom Metazoa; phylum Chordata; class Mammalia; order Primates; family Lorisidae; genus Perodicticus; species Perodicticus potto. Next base: position 53,622 of record CAUYRH010064058.1, read on the forward strand.
GTGGAATAATCTTTTTTTTTTGAGACAGAGTCTCACTTTCTCGCCCTTGGTAGAGTGCTGTGGCTTCATAGCTCACAACAACCTCAAGCAATTCTCTTGCCTCAGCCTCCTGAGTAGCTAGGTAGCTAGCTGGGACTGCAGGTGCCGCCACAACACCTGGCTATTTTTAGAGGCAGGTTCTCAGTCTGGCTCAGGCAGTCCACCCACCTTGGCCTCCCGGAGTGCTGGGATTACCAGTGTGAGCCACCGCACCTGGCCCTGGAATAATCTTTTCTAAAGATTCTGTTCTACAGGGACTAGAGTCCACTTAAGGGAAAATTCAGAAGAGGTTTAACCCTCAGATGGGTAGCTGAAACTACATAAACGTGCTTTGTTTTAACAGTGAGACTGCCACTTGGGGACAGGGGAAATCTCCTGAAGATGTGTTTGGACTTCTTATGTAAACGTATTTTTAAAATAGCATGGAGCCAGAAATTCAGCTTGACTCATATACAAAACTATGAGGAAAAGTGGACGTAAAAAGGGTTTTATTTGTTTTTCCTGAATTTATAAGATATTGATCTTAAACACCTCTCACCTTTCTCTGTGCTTCTGTGTCCTCTTCCTTTTGTCATTCCTCAGAGCTGCATTCTGCCTCTTGTCTGAGATGTATCTACCAGTCTAAAATGAACATGAACGGTTACCATGGACATGTTAGTTCTCGTCTGTTAGTGACATACTAGTGTATAAGCCTCATGAATAATACTTTGCCTTTTGTAAGGCAGTTTGTATGCTTATGTGTATGTGTTCTAATCTTATCTTTTAGCATGACCTCAATAAATCCATTGTAAGAATTAATCAAAAAGAGGTAAAGAGGAATACAACTTTGAATTAAAAGTAGAACCAGATATTAAATAAACCTTCAAACTGAAAAAAAAAGAGAGATATTTGTTTTTTGAACCAAGCTCACATTATTCTGACTATAGGAAGTTGCTATTTTTTCTTAAAATAATTTGGAAATGTTGACTGTAATAAAAATATTTTTCAAGTACTTGCTTGCTATAGACTAAAGTTATAATTTTGCCTTACCACCAAAATATCACACCATAGCTAGCTTAATTTTGTAATGGTTTAATGAAACCATTTATAAGTGACTACACATTGAAGAAAACTATTTTCCCTGTTATATACATTGCTTTGAGTTAAAAATACCAAATTGACAAAGATAATGTCACTTAGCTGGATAAATAATGTGATTACTTATATTTTCTATAAACATTCTAAAAATGATACTGAAGAAAAATAAAATCTTTTATAATAAAATCTTCTAAAATACATTTTTCTGCTTTCTATAGAAATAATGTAACTAAATTTTATAAATTATGTAAAACTTGATGTAGGATTATTTTCAGTTACTCATGTGAACTAATTTTCCTTGTTTACATTTGTTCCATAGGACAGATCTATTCAGAAATGATCCACAACTTGCTTCGCCCAGTTCTGCAAAGCAAGGACTGTAATTTGGTTCGATACAATGTCATCAATGCATTGCCCAACACAGCTGATTCACTCATTGGGCGAGCTGCACATATAGCTGTTCTTGATTCAGAAATATTTTTAGAGAAATTTTTTCTGGTTGCTGCCCTTAAGTATTTCCAATAGAATGAAAGCATTGTAAGAGACTGGATTATTACCTCATTCAACAATGATTCAAATAATGTATTATATTAAAATGTAGATACTGCTAAGTTCTAAGAAATATTTATACCTTTTATATGGAAGATAATTTATATCATCCATATTTAGAGCTTTTTAAACATCAACTTTACTTTCTAGGTAATGTGGCTGTGCAATATTTTTTTAATTTTATCTTTTTACTTTTCTATTTTTCATATATTTTGCTACCTAATTATTTCAGTGAAACTTTAAGCCCATATGTACGTCTGATTGTTTATTATTGGCTTTCCACAGTCTCTACATCAGACTACATTATATTAGAGGCCATTATTGTAGAACAGCATGGGATTTTAAATTTTCTAGTATGGGGTTTTATTTAGTTAATTATAAATTTTACTTTTAACAGTTTATGTGTTTTAACTGGAAATAAAATTATGGCTGCTACAATATATTTTTTGAAATCAACTTCTTTAGTCCTGAAATATGTCTTTATCATACTATCAAACCAGGTAGTTCATATATGACAATGTTATAAAGTTTTCTATAAAATCATTACTGTTGCTAATAAACATATGTTATGCCTATTAAAATATATTTTCTACAGATATTTTCAACATTATTTCTCATATTGACTTTTATTACTGGAAATTTTCATGTTCACGTTAACAGCACATAAAGATTTTTGAATGTTTGAATGCCCTCTGCCTTGATTTGGTTGGAATCTTGCTAAATTGGTAATGTTGCTTGAACTTTGTGACTGTATTTCTTTACTTTTTTCATGGGCTTCCTTATATGTACATAAAAATTAAATGTTGAGATTTATGATATAGTTTTATGAATTTAAATAATTTTTAAATATTGTTAACATTTTTTGAACTAAAAAGGGGTAATGTAAATAAATAAGTCGTATTTAAAATGCAACAAAATAATTAAATTTACATGTTTAATGATATAGATGCAAATGTTTTGATATATGGAGATGTTGAGTCTTTTGACTTTACTAAAGGTGCTGAATAGCATTAAATTCAACTGTTTTCCTTTTCTGTTTTCCTTGTGAAAATAATAATGCACTAAGGGTGGATAGAAGTTTTGTTTGCATTCACCAATTGTGATGGACACAGGTTTTTTGTAAGTATGTATTGTATAATTGATGCATGTTTATTTTTAGCATTGTGTTATTACCCTGGTGTTAATAAATGAACAAATGACTATGTGGAAGAGCTGAAATGCTAGTCATCCTTCGCTTGTCCTCAGATTACTGGAGGTATATATTTTCATTTGTAATTGAATATACTATATAAACTAATCATAAGGACCACCATATTTGTATAACTTTTAGCCTTTATGAGAGTATTTTTACAATACTTCTTATTACTAGTGCTTAAAAGAATTTTGATTGCTCTTGATTTTTTTCTATTTTTAGAAAATACTCAAAAATTCCACTTAAGATAAAAATGTACCAATAGGAAGATGTAAATATATGCATTATTGACCATAAATTTTTGCCACACGTATTTTTCACCTTCACGTATCTTGGCCCTGAGTTTGAAATATCATGCATCTTCCAAGTTTGGATGAACTTCCAGGTTTACTAAAGGACTCATTCTTACTCATAATTATACAAATAGTATTAAAGGATAAATTGTTCTTATGATCATAGTTGGTTGATTGGTTGTAGGTTGTTTTAATACAGTTTTAAAAGCACATTTGTGATCATGGTTTAAAAGCTGACAAATTGAACTTCTTTGATTTATTTGGGGATTATCATATGCTATTCACTCTGAAATTCAAATTTGGAGACATTGATTTTGGATCTGAGAGAGAGAGGAAATGATTATTTGAAAATGGTCTAATTGACTATTAGAGAATGAATCTCATTGAAGTATGCCAATAAGTGTTCATGGTTGTAAACATCAAAAAATGATGATTAACTTAAATATAAAAATAATTATTGGAAGATTATCAGGTAGCTCACAGAATTGATGGAAAGGATGGAGAAACAGGTTTGGAATATGGAAACCAAAGGAAACTAGGTGAACAAAATTATAGCCAAGTTCTATGACCTCAAGAAGAGCTGGAAGACTATATATTCTGCTGCCAGGGAAACCCCTGAAAACTGGATTTCAAATATTTTTTTGCATCACTCCAGATTCAGAGTTGGGCAAAATGTCCAGCTGACCAAGTTTAAGTCTTGGCTGATGCTCAAGCTGTCAGGCATCAAAGGAAGCAAATACTATATACCTGACCCTCTCAAGCTTCCACAGCAGAAAATGAGACCATTTCTTCTGCCAAGACTCATGGAACATATGAAATGTGTTTGATAGCTTCAAATATAAAAATGCATCGAAGTTCTACAACAGTCCATTGTCTTTTCAGCATCTGCAAGCACCATTCTCTCCATATTTATACATCTAAATGCTTCCTGCTCACTAGCCTTCATTCAGCTTCAAGTCCAGGGTCCCAGGCTCGGCGCCTGTGGCTCAACTGGCTAAGGCACCAGCCACGTACACCTGAGCTGGCAGGTTCGAATCCAGCCTGGACCCACCAAAACAACAATGGTGGCTGCAAACAAACAAAAAAAAAAATGGCCGGGCGTTGTGGCGGGTGCCTGTAGTCCCAGCTACTTGGGAGGCTGAGGCAGGAGACTCGCTTGAGCCCAGGAGTTGGAGGTTGCTGTGAGCTGTGATGCCACGGCACTCTGTCCAGGGTGACAGCTTGA